>PVJX010028521.1:0-23792 GCA_004027295.1 Dolichotis patagonum | reverse complement strand
GTGCACCCTGGTGTGTGGAACCTCAATATGGAAAGACATCTGCGGCTTTGCTGTGGAGGAGGGTGACAGAGGGTGCTGCAGTTTGCACACTGAACGGGCCCCACAGATGGTGTGGTAAGGCTTGGTCCCCCATGTGGCCTTCTTGGCAGGCACAGGACAGGGCATGGCCTGTGGAGCACAGCTGGCAGTGGGAGGTCCTGAGGTCCTGGCCTTTGACTTCTTGTTCTCTATGAGGTTCTGGCCTGTGGAAACCCAAAGGAGTGGAGCTGCCGGACCTACAACTGGAACCCCTGAAAACAGGAGTCAGACTAGAGCTCTTCTTCCAAGTAGCCTGCACCAGGCACTTCACTAGCTCACCAAAAGTGGGTGGAGACAGCGCACACCTTCGGCCGAGGCCAGCTCAGCCAGCGTTGCTCCTTCTGTCATGGCAAGCGTGGGGGAGCTGCAGAAGCTGGTGTGTGCGTGAGCCCTTCGCCAGCTTGAGGAAAGTTCCCCGCTGCTCTCACTGTGCTTCCAGGTGTCATTTCAGATGCGCATTTGATCTTGCTGCTTTTTCCTACATCAGTTGATAGGGTCTTTTGGTTTTGCTTTTTTAGATTATTGATATGGGGGATCACATTGATTGATTTTTCAATTAACTGAATCAGGTTGGCACACCAGGATGAATCCCACCTGTCATGGCTTAGGTCAGTGGCCCTCAAGCCTCACGCAGCTATGGACCCAACCAAATCTAGTGTCTGTGATTGGTTCCTCGTCTAGCGCTCGGATTGGTGGTGTGAGTGCTTCACCCGCCCAGGGGTGGAGCCAGCGTAAAGGTGGGAAGAAGGCGGGTTTTTCTCCTTTGCTTTCACTTTTGTTTTTGCGTTTGCTATTTGCAGTGGTCCACCATGCTACACTGCCTTGGAGCCAACTGAGTATGGACTGAAACCCCCACGAACTATAAGAAAGAGACCTTTCCTTACCTAACTTTGGGCGTCAGGTATTTTGTCTCAAAGAGTGCAATCCTGGGCTTGGTTCAGGAGAGGCAGTGGTCTACAAACTCTCCTACATGGGATGTCTTTATCTGGTCTTGTTATTAGGATTATGCTCACCTCAAAGAATGTGTAAAAAGTGTTCTCTGTATTTGGGGAAGGTATTGTGGAAATGTGATGTTATTTCTTCTTTTAATGTTTGGTAGAAGTCACTACAAAATAATCTGAGTGTACAACTTTCTAAGGGTATTAGACATTAACTGGGTAACTTTAACAAATATGAATATTTGCCTACTCAAATATGAATATCTGCCTACTCAAAGCTTACTCTTATTTCTCCTCCCTAAGGTAAAATCTTGGATTATTAATTTACTGCTTTCTTTTTTCCTCCTTCCTGCAGTTTCATTAGCTTCTCTTTAATGTGTGTTTAGCTTTATCACACATATTTTAATTATTTGTATTTTCATATTCATTTAATTAAAATATATTTTAAATTTTATTAGGACTTCTTGATTATCTACTTACTTGTTGCTTAATCTCTACATAATTGGGAATATCCAACCATTGTTCTTTTACTTGTTTCTAGTATGATTCCTGTCTGACCTGTAAACACACTGGCTAGGATATGTAATATGATGAATTTGTTCATACACACTTTGGGGCTCATGACATGGTTTGTGGTTCTGCTACTGTTGAATAGATCAGTCTGTAAAAGTTAAGCTAAATCAAACAGAATAATAGTGATGCTCAGGTCATGTGGTTCCTTACTGGGTTCCAACCTGCTTCGTCTATCATTTTCTGATAGAAAGGGCTAAATGTTTAAGTACAAATGTGGTTATACTTTCCCTTTCATTTTTATGTTTTTGCTTCACGCATTTCATGTCCAGCTAAATGGATGCAGATTTGCAGTTACTGTGCCTCAGCAAAGAACTGACTGCCTCATCATCCGGGGCATATCCCTCCCTGGGCCCCATCCCTGGAAGTCTGCTTCAGCTGAAGTTGACATAGCTACGTCAACCTTCTCTGGGTTGATGTTAACCTAATATATCTCTCTAGTCTGATTTTAACTTCTGTATAATTATCTTTAAAGATATTTCTTGTGCACAAAAATAATGATCCATTCTGACAAGCTCTCTTTCAGCTCACCTACTTAGGCCTTTTAGATTTAAAGTGGTAATTGATAAGGTCTGAGTCTATCACATCTTTAATTATTTTCATTTATTATGCTTGTTCTTTGCTTCTCTTTCCCCCTAATTTTTCTGCCTTCTCTGGGTTTCATTGAGCATTTCTATGATTCTAATTTTTTCTCTTATCATATCAGTGTAATGATTTTTTTAAAATAATACACTTTTTAATGTTCATCCTAGGGTTTCTCATCTGCGTTTTTATATACCCTAAGTCTGCGGCCTCTGCATGGTCAGCAGCTCCTCACCATCAGCCTCTCCCCCCGCTTCCTGTGTGAGATTGCTGTCCTTCCCTCATTTTTTACCCACATGCGCTAGGACCTTGTGCAGCTATAATTATTTTAAAGAAGGAACTGAGTTAATAGGAGAAATGAAAGCGAAATATTTTATTTTACCTTCACTTATTCCTTTTGCAGACTTTCTTTTTTTTAAGCAAGTTCAAGTTCCTGATCTTAATCATCTTCCTTCTCTGTGAGGACATTCTTTGAAGATTTCATGAAGGCTGATCTAATGGCAGCAAAGCCCCTCAAGTTGTTTTTTAACTTCACTTTGGAAGGCTAATTTCCTTAAATGCCATCTTTGGGTCTGGTATTCTTGTTTTTCAACACTTAATAGTCTGCTCCACTATCTTCTTACCTTCATGCTTTCTGATGAAAAGTCTGTTGTAATTCTGATCAATTTCATATATAAGGTGGATTTTTTTTCTTTTGACTATTTCATTTTTTTCTTTGTCTTTGATCTTCTACAATTCTAATATAACAGCATTCAATGTGCATGTTTGTGGGTGTAATTATTTATTATGCTTAGTATCTCCTCAGATTTCTAAATGTGGAGATTTTTGGTCAATTGTGAGTTACAGAAAGTTACTGGCTTTTTTATTTCAAATATTTTTTATACCATTTTGTCTTTTTTCTCCTTTTGGTTTTCTCTCTCTCTCTCTCTCTCTCTCTCTCTCTCTCTCTCTCTGTATGCATGTGTAATATTATCCTAGAATTCCTGAATATTCTGATCTACTGTATTTCTTTGTCCCTTTTCCCCCCTTTCATTCAGATTTAGGAAGATTCTGTTGAACCATTTAAATCATTGACTATTGTTTGACTGTTGCCCTAGGTGGTGAGACCATCAATGACCTCCTTTTTTTCTGTCTTTGCTTTTTTGTTCCTCACATTTTAATCTTACCAGAGTTTCCATATCTCTGTTTACATTGTCCATCTGCCTTTCTTTCATCATATATTTTGACGTTAATTATTTTAAATTCCCTGTTTGCTACTTTCAAATGAAACATTTTGCCATTTCTGAATCTGCTTTGCTTTGTCTCTATAGATTCTTTATTGCCTTTGGGTTTTGGTCTGTGGCTTTCAGTTGAAAGCTGATTTTGGCATTATGGACAGTTTCTGGTCCCAGCCTCTTTTGGCTCCAGTAACTTCTACATCAGCTAAAAAATTCTCAAAAGTGAATTTTTACATGTGCCTGTCTCTCCAGATCACAGGGTGACCCTTTACCCTGAAATTTCAGCAATAGATTGGGTCAAAGAAGGTCCTCGGCTTTGAATTTGTGTAGCTTTTTCTTGTTGTAAGGAGAAGGATGTCTTTTGTTTTTCTTACACGAAAAACTAATTGGAAAATCAATGATTATATTTTTAGCCATTATATAAGCAGTTTTTAAAAATCCCTGTGCCTCCTGTGACACAGAGCTAGGTAAACATATGCTCCCTTCCACAGCTGACATAGCTATGAATGGAGACACACATCTGAATGGAGACGACCAATAAAACTTGTAACCCTAATAAAATGCTTGGCCCAATAGTTCCACTTTTGGAATTGTATCACCTAAAAATAAGCACACGTGATTTAGAAAGTGTGCATGATGGCATTTGTCTGTTTACCCTGGCAACTCCATCATCGCTGCAGGAAGATGCCTAGCCAGTGTGCTGGGGGACGAGAACCAGGAGGAGCGGTGAGTCCCCTTGTCCATGGCCCAGGCCATCTCTGAGCACCTGGCCGCCAGATGGGACCCAGACATGGGAGCGAGCCCAGCGCAGCTGCTCAGGGCTGCCCAGCCCAGCACCCCAGTATAGAAGCAGTAAGCATTGTCATCTGCAATTTGAGCATTTTGGCTGCTTACTTCAGTTTTCTGTGACAATATGTGACTAAAAGCACCTATGGACCTGGACATATTTGACCTATTATCAAAAATTGGAAAGTTGAGCCTCGTGTGTGTGTGTAGTGTGAGTCCCTCTGTGCGTGTATGTGGGATTGTAAGAACTCGGGCTTTGATGCGGAGGATTGGATCCAGATGTAGATAGAACCCTACTACCTCAGCCATATGGGAACTGAAGGACAAACAGGAAGAGATTATTCATCTTCCTTCATCCTTTCAATTATCCCACTTTCCCACAATTACAACTTTTCCTTAATTTTGGAAAACTCTAATAGTAAAGAAAATTAATCTTATCCAACTTGTTTAAATGTTTGAAAATACATTAACACTTTCCTTATAACGTGTGGAGCTTAGCATTTTCCTGGGGAAGATTTCTTAGTCTTTAATAACGCGTATCTTAGATGTGCCTGGTGCCAGCACGAAACCAGGCCCTCACCCCTGCGAGCCATCCCTGGCCTCCCTGGCCTATGCTGAACACCTTCCCACCTAGCTTTTGGGCTTAGATCTTTTTGTATTATATGTGCTTTTAAATGCTGGTGACACAATCATTGACTAATGGATGGGATGCGCGGGAGCTCACCTGTCCCTGCACGTGGCAGTGTCTATCAGCAGCCACATTGCTGGACGCAGGAAGCAGGCTGTAGGCATTTTTCACCTTACCGTGAGAGTTTACATCTCCGTGATGTTTTACACTGTTAGTGCTAAGCTTGGGTCGGATGCGTTGAATGCTAGAATTTTCCCTAAGTGTAATCTTTGCGAATAGGTTTCCTGTTAGCATTCAGCAGAATGTCAAACCCTTGGGAGTGGACTTCTGCTGTGAAAAGCTGACGCAGGATGGAAAGTTTCAGTTCAGCCTTGGAAACCCGGTGAGTCCTCGAGATCTGGTCTCGCTAAGGCTGGGGATGTAGCTCAGTGCACTCGCCCTGGGTTCAATCCCCGCACTGTGAGAACTAAGCAAAACAAGGACTCAAGCGGTGGTGTAACAAGTGTCTTCTCCTATTTTGCCCAGGACACTCTTCTTTCTCTTCCCAGGGTACTGTTGAGAACTGAGCTCAGTGAATCCTTTGAGTTAGAGCCACACGCAAAACTGTCTCCCACGGCAGCCCATGCCGTACGAGGAGCAGGGTGTGACACTCAGGACCATCAAGGACCTTAGTGCAAGCACAGAGCCCACAGTGCCCCGGGGAACCACGCAGGTTGAACGGAGACCAGACTGAGCCCAAAGTAGCAGCACCGGCTGGGAGAACAGAGGCCCCGCCTTGAGCTTCAGGGCAGAACTTGCGGAAGCAGAATGTCGTGGGGAAGACCTGCTGATTCTGGCGTAACCAGAAAGTCAGGAATCAAGAACGCCACACACTGCGGGAGATTTCACATGGCCCTGAGTCGGAACCACTTCCTGGTCATGAGGTCACAGGCCCCATCACCATGGCTGGGCACTGCTATCCCGGGGTGGACAGGAATGGGCATGCTCATTCCTGAGAAGCATGCTCAGGACATCAGGACCTCAGGAAGGAAAGGGGACCCTGAAGCCTGCCACACCCTAAGCCAGCTGCCCTCCAGGAGCACACTTGTCTGCTGGAAGAGGCAAATTCTACCCCAAATCACCCCAAAAGCCAGGTGAGAGGAAGGACAGTTGGTGCCTTGTTTGCCATGATGTGATGAGGACATTGAAGAGAGAGCGGTATGGTCTGCTGCTGTCCATGGCCGGGTCACAGGCTAGGGTCACAGCACCTCCTGCTCACAGGGGTAGCTGGTGTGGACGAGGTCAGCTCACCAAACATGAGGGCCAGTGACCCAGGGTCCAGTGCTCAGCCAGGGGTGGCAGCTGCCTCTCCCTCAGGGGCACCCATTCTGGAGGCACAGGGCAAGGGATGCCAAGGGCAAGACCAGTGCCACAGCAGCACTGGGTACCACCTGCGCCAGGTACCACTAGGTGAGCGCTGGTCTTCTGGGGAGCTGGGGAGACAGTGCGAGACCCCCAGCGTGAGTGAGTGGGCTGTGTGAGCACAGCGGGCCAGGACCAGGAGTCGACTGCCACCACCGGAAGCTGTCCTGGAGACTGGACGGCAGTGGGCAGAGCAGGGCCCCAGGTGAGCGTGGAAGACGCTGTGGGCTGTGTGACCAGGAGCTGGCTTCTGTGGGCCTGAGCACATGTGCCTCCTCCCGTGTGCCCTGGGTTGGACTCGGTGAGAGTCCTGAGGCCACAGATCAGAGATCGTGCTCATCTGTGGCCTGGCCACCATCTGCTCCTAGGTTCAGGGTTCTGGAACCTTCACCATTTGCTCCCCCATGAAAGAGGATGGGAAAGGAAGCAGCTACAGTATGGGGACTGTAGGGAGCACAGAGCCAGGACTCCCCAGACATGCATGGTCCCAGCAGGACTGCTGGCGACTCTGCCCTGAGAGGGGTCCTGAACCAGCATCCCGGCTGCATCCTGGACCTCAGCCTCAGCTGCGGTGCAGAGTGGGGCTGTTCTCCAAGACAGGTGGGGGCTGTCACCCATGGGGAGGGTGACATCCAGCTCTGTTCGGGACAAGGAGAGCCCCTGCCTGCCTGGACTGGAGCAGCCTGCACCCAGCCTGATGTGCTTTTCAAGGACTCACTGGGGCAGAAAAGCCCTTGTCAGAGGAAAGTTCTCTGTCTCTATTAATTCTGTTGCTAATAAGCCAGAGAGCAGGGCATTGTTAACCCGAGTGCCCTTATAATGGTTTTATAAGCTATTTAATCTCCAAAGAAAAGAACACCACAGCCACTTCTACATAAATCACTCTCACACAGGATTTCTGCCTTTTCATGTTAGTGCAATCCCATAACCACTACATACAAAGTCCCCAAACTCCGTATCTCAGCAGCGTGTGTCCAGCCAAAACAGGAGGATTTAAAACAAAAGCCATTTTTCATCTTCCTGTCAGACACGCTGCAGTCTGAAGGAAGCATCGCTCAGTCCCTGCAACCAGAGCTCAGGTGCCCCGAGAGGAAGTGGCAGGAAACAAAGGAGCAAAGTCCAGTGTGGCCACAGCGGAAGCCCACGATGGCCAGGCAGGCTCATGTCAGCCTGCAGAGCCCTCGGCCCAGGCCTGCTGTGGCCTGTGTGTGGTCCACGCTACGCACACCAGGCTCCCCCGCCATGTCCAGAGGCAGCCTTCAGATAAAGCCGGAGGGCTGGGGCATGGGTAGGAGAGCAAGGAGACCCCCTCTCCTGGAGAATCGGGGCGGAGGGCCAGGACCCAAGCAGTGGCTGGCTCTGGGGGACAGACACAGAGCCCAGGACACGGCACGTCCAGACAGTGGAGATGCAGGTATCTCCTTGCAGCAGGGTGAGACATGGGGCGGCTGTGGGCAGGGTGGTGCTGTCCAGCAGGGGGCACAGGACACAGCTTCCAGAGGGCGTTGTGCTGGCCGGGCCTCCGCACACTGCCTGGAGTCCTCGGGAAGCAAGGGCAGAGTTCCAGCCCCGGCCGTGTCTGGGTGCTGCTGTGTGCCACAGACTCATTGCCAAGCACTTGCTGCCCGCACCGTGCCCTGCTGTGGGAAGGAGGAGTTACCCCAGGACACTGGCCCACACCTCTGAGGAGCCACAGGCTGCTGAGCATCCCTGGGGATCCCTCCACCACCCCCCGCTTCCGAGCCAGGCCGCCAGATTCGCAGGCAAAAGCGGCACTCTAAACTCTGCTCAAGCTGCCAAATGAGTATGAGGACAAAGATGCCCCCAGCACTCAGCAGTTCTGGAATATTCTATGAAATGTAAAATAAACAATATAATGGAGGATTAAATACCCCTTTTTGGCATTTGCCACGTTTTCATTTGACTCACGTGTGTAGACTACTCTGAATAACATAAATCCCAGGGCAAAGCCATCAATGATCAGGAATTAGTCTGTTTTCTGTGGAAATATTATGGTAAGTGATGACAGTTATAATTATGAGAATTACAAAGATTCTTTAGCCCTGTCCATGTAAGCCACCTTTTCTGTCAAGTCTCTGGGACCTCATTTGAAACTCAAATTAGGTATTCATCTATTTTAATAAATGTACCAATGACATCACTAATAGTGCTGTCAATGAAATATGCATGATAGATAACAAATGCAATAATTGTGTGTGACTATTTATAACAATTAAGGGCCCCCCACCACGTTATGCTATTGACAATGGGCACAAAGGAGTTGTGACAGGTCCGCCCCAGCCCTCCGCTCCAGCTCCCGCTGTCGGGAGCCGGCTTCCAGCAGATCTTGACGCTGGAAAACCGTTCCGTGACCTTCACATTTGACTTTGATTCTGCATCAGCCACTTAAATAGGAGGCGTCAGCCGGAGGAGCCAGATAAAGCTGTACCTGGGCAGATTTGTAAACTGGGGAGGGGGAGGGGGTGGTGTGTGCCACAGGCACGTGGAAGAGATAAAAGCCAGATAAAAGGCTTTTTAAAGGCAGAAAATAATGAATAGGAGGCAAAGGGGGAAACCAGGAAAGGTTCTGCACTCGTGCGTGTGTGTCTGGGCACGTGTGCGTGCCTGCACAGAGAAAGTTACTCAAAAAAAATGGGGGAGAGAGAGGCCGCATGTCCCTCCTCTGAGGAGAGGGAGCCGCCTGTCCTGGCCCTCGCAAATTAGTCTGGCCTCTGCGTCCAGGGTGCGTGGCATTTTGAAGTGCACGGAGACTGCTGTGGTTTACCTCTGACTTCGGGTCCTCGTGGCGAATTTTGTATTTAATGGGATGCAGGGTCATCTCCCATGAGCTAGTTAGGGGACCTTCGCAGCTTCAGAATACACTTCTCACTCAGAAGTGCCGAAAGCGGATTATTAACCGTGATTCGCGCATTCTTCAGAGGGCGATCGAGTTATGTGTATCCACTCAGATGCTGACACAAAGCAGCCTTCTCTCCAGCTGTACATACCCTGGGTCACTGCTGCGGGGGGCATTTTAAGATTTTTTTCTTTATTTTCTTTTGTTTGTAAAACATTCTTTTTAGAAAAAGAAAATAGAATCCATTTACATGAATTTCAGGGTGGGAAGGTGATGGAAACGAAGACAGGAAGTGAGAAGATGACAGCGGGGTTCCCACCCCCAGGTCTGAGTTCCACACCAGGGAGGAGAGAGAGACACGGAGCAGGACAGAGAGCAGTGGCAGGAGGGCTGCGTCACGGAACATGGTGAGCACGGGACCCATTTCAGCTCCTACTTAGACCTGCACGCGATCACGGCCAGTGTTGGGGAGAGAGAGACGCCTGACCCCGCTCCCGACCACACAGCCTGAAGCCACAGCCAGGCGCTCTCTGGGCATCACGTCACACTGACAAAGGGACAAAAGGGTCCCTAGGCCAAGCGCAGCCTCACGCTGGCCGTGTGCATGCTCTGCATTGGTCCCAGGGGCTCCGAGATGGGGGATGGCAGCCTCCACCTTCCCTGCAGGCCCAGAGGACAAGAAGGAAGGTGAGGCTCCATGTACCATGGCTGCAGCCAGCGGGTGACGTGCAGAACCCTCACACGCGTGACCCTGCAAAGACACACGTTGTCATTTTATCACAGAAGGACCAAGGCTGAGTCATGTGATATGACATGGGACTGATCTCACGGGGCCAGAAAGTCCAAAGTTTTCGATTTAAAGCCGGTCAGTCAGCTTCCGGAGGGTGGCCATTTCTCCGGGCCGTCTGCTCTTTCCCTTACAGAGGTTGAGCGGACAAGCCCGGCCTTGTTTCACTTCTAAGAGCCCTGACGTGTAGTGCTGAAGAGCTCAGGGTTCAAGAAAGACCACCTGGAAAATGGCACCTGACCCCTCCCCGAGGGACCTGCTCTGTGTGGGAGTCACAGCAGCGATGTCGCTCGGGGCGCTGTAGGTGGCGATCCCAGCTTCAGGGCACATTTTCCGTCCAGGCGGATGAACTGCTAAGTTGAAAAGTGGAAGTGTGTTAGTAGTGTTCTTTCCCTTGAGAACACCTGATGTTCCAGTATTTATTTTGAGGCAAGTTCCACTAGAGACACTGCTAAACTGATTACTGAGACACCGAAATAAATTTCAGTTTTGTTGCTAACAGGATGATAGATGGATGATAGATCAATCGATAGATTGATCAGTGATGGCTCATCTAACCCACCTGCATGGAGGCCTCAGGCTAAGAAGTCTACACATCCTACTGCTGGACAATCCTACACCAGAAATAACTGTCCACGCCGGGGATGTCCGGGAGCACAAATCAGTGGTTCAACGTCCTTCAGACATTGGGTCCTCTGCGTGTGCTCTCTTCAGAAGACATCATGGGCCAAATGGGTCACCTGAAATTCACACGGTATCTCCCAGCCCTGGTCCCTCAGCATGCAAGTGTGTTTAGGAGTAAACTAAAATGAGTTTTGACAGTCAATCCTAATCTAGTACCACTGGGAGGAAAAAGGAACCCACCCACCCTTGTTAGGGGATGTGAACCGGTGCAACCACTGTGGAAATCAGTATGGGGGGGGCTAAACACCACAGAAATTCCACCTGACTAAGCTATGCCCCATCTAGGTTTCTTCCCGAGTTAAAGACATCACCCTACAGTGATTCACGCACACCCATGCTTATGACAGCCCGACTCACAATAACTAAATCTTGGGACCAGCTTACACGTCCACCAATAGACTAACCACAAAGAAAATGTGGTCCTGACACACAATGGCACACTACTCTGCCACAAAGGAAGATAAACTGGAGTCACTCATGGGAAAATCGATGCAGGTTGAGACTGCAATGTTAAGTGAAATAAAGATACACGTAACCTTAAATATCATAGGGTTCCTCTTTTGTGAGAAACGCAAAAGATGTGTAAGAGGCAAAACGGAAGAAAGGCAATAGGAAGTAGGGAAGTAGACCGTGTTCCAGTGGGAAAGGTCAGGAGATGGGTGAAGGGGCCGAGCAGGGAGAGAGGGAGTGAGGACCTGGGGGTGTGCACCAGCTCCCCACAAGTGTGCAATGTCATGTACTGTGGGTGTGAGTGAATAAAACATAAAAAGCAAAAACAAAAACTAGGAGGTGGTTTCGGGACAGGCAGGGGGGCAGGCAGGTGACAATGCCGCAAGGAGAGGCTGCTGCAGGCCAGGGCGAGGCCTGGGGGGACCATCCTGGCCACGCCTGCATCAGACCCCCAGCTGCAGGGCCAGGAGGCGCAGTGCTCGGCCACCAGGCCAGCAAGGTGCTGTGCGGGGCCGAGGGGCCTCAGGTATTTTATAGCAGTTCCCAAGTAGAAGTATGAATATTAATTCTGGGAGTGAAAAGCAAATATTACAAGATTAATCTACTTAAAACAGAACCGTAAATCTTATTACATTTCCAGCTGCTATGTGTTCCTGTGTGCACAGCAGATGTTAACACTCGGTGGTGAAATTGCTCCCGCCAGCTGTGCAACCCCTGGCTCTCTCCAACCCAGCCCCGGCTCCCAGGGCTCAGGAGTGTGCCAGCAGGGCTGTGAGTTGTACGGCACAGTGCGGGGTGGCAGGGAGTGGCGTGATGGCATGGCGTGGCTGGAGAGAAGGGGAGACAGACTGGGCAGAGGAGGGGAGGCCAGGGTGGGAGAGCCGTGCTTGTGACCACGTATAGAGATAACGGGCAGCTACAGGCCTAAGAAGACAAACGTGCGCTTCTTGGAGACAAACCGTTTCATACTGAATAGTACACAACCTGAACAGCAGATAATCCAATGACTGATTACTCATTCACATTAGACATCATGTCGCTTATTTCATTTGATTTGCTTCCTAGAATTTGTTGTTTGGTTAGGTTAATAATAAAATTATATACATATTCAACAGCATAGTATTTCTCATGTTTGATTTTCCAAATTCCTTTCTGTGCTTAAAAGTTATTAAAGAACTCAAAAAAGACTTTTGTTTGTGTGAGTTTAATATTTACACCATTACAAATTAATACTGAGAAGTTTATTAAATTTGCATTAAGATTAAAGATCAACTCACAGGGCCGGGGATGTAGCTCAGCAGCACAAGCACCTGCCTGGCACGTGCAAGGTTCTGAGTTTGATTCATGGTACTGCCCCTAAAAAGCAAAGAACTAAAAGAAGAAATCACAACAGGTTAATAAGTATAACATATTGCTTTGAAAATACCTATAGATAATAAAACATCAAAGAAAATGAAAATCCACTGTGCCATAGTAGCTTCACAGTGTGGAAACCTTACTGAGGCCTGGTCTTGCTCAGCCCAGGCTCCCAGCCCCACGTCTGCGAGCAGGTGCAGGGCAGCGGAGTGCTGGGGCGTGGGTCTGGCCATTGTGAGCACTGCTATGGGGGTGGACAGGTGTCCGGGGCTCACATCCCATGCCCGTTGTGGGGCTGGGCCTGGGCATTTACCTGGAAAGCAAGCTCCTCTGGGAAATGCGCAGACGCAGCCTGAAACTGTCGGCGGCAGCGCTGAGGCAGGGACCTCGCTAACCGGTGGGTCCTCCAGCATCCACGTGTGCACTCTAGTCTCCAACCCGGTGGTGTGGAGAGATGGACTGTTAGAGGAGAGGGGCCATGGCCACAGGACAGGACACCTGGGCAGCGTCCCTGGAAGCAGCACTCCCCACCCGACACCAGCTGCCCACCCCTCCATCGGGGACTTGCTAGCCACAGATCCGTGTGACCACGAGCCACTCACCCTCCCTCTCAGTCACCCACCCGTGCTGCTTGGGGGCAGCAGCGGGAACGGCCTGGGACAAGTCTGGGGAGTGACCGAAGCCGGTGTCTGCCGGCTGCCCGTGTGTGCACCCCAGGCTGTCCTGCTTTTCCCGAACACCCTTCGCCCCGAGCAGGCTTCCGCTCAGCAGACTTCACGTGGAGCCCGTCCCGCGGCAGTGCAGCTGTGGAGCCTGGCATGCTGATCCCGGTTTCTTCCGGTCGGCGTCCCAGATGTCCCGTTGTCCCGGAAGCTTGGGAAGCCGCGCCAGTCAGGTGGGCGTGGCCCGAAACACAGTGCGGAGCTCCTGCGCCTGACCCGTGTCCTCTCGTGTGCAGGGGTCAGCAGTGGGTGCTGCCATTCCGTGTCAGCCCCACTCTGGGGCGGGGCCCACGCTGAGCGTCAGGCAGCACCAGCACCAGGGAGGAAGGGAATGAACAGGTCAGGGCCTCCCGGTGCTGCAGAAGTGATTTTCTGAGCAGCTGAGACCCAAGGCTTCTCCCCCACCCCCACCCCACAAATCTAGGTGAGCGCCCCCGGCTAGTGCGCTGCGGGGATGTGTTCCCACAGACCATTTACACTCCGCACCTTATGCTGAGGCTACTTGTCCAGTAACTCTGGAAGCTGCAGGCAGTTTGTCCTTCTGCGCGCACCAGTTCCCAAGGATGAAGTTTGATCCCTGTCTTTTGAACGATTTCTTTCACAAGTTGATTCTTCTCCTGCGATGGTGCTCCTCAGCTACCCTCCGGGGAGGGTTGGGGTCTGTCTCCCCATTCCCCACACTACTGTGGGAGCCCCTAGACCTCTCTGGTCTGCTAAACAGAGCGTGTTTCTGGCTTTTCAAATCAGGTAGAAAGGTTGGATGACGGGGATCCTTGCAGCTGGAGGCGAGGGAGGAGGCGAGGGCCACACACCAGGATTTCCCTGTCGCACCCCAACACGGCACCCTCTTCTCTGTGTGTGTGTGGTACTGGGGACTCAGCTCCGGGACACTGAAGCGAGCTGCATCCCCAGACCATTTTTACTTTTTACCCTGAGACAGGGTCACACTAATTGCTAATTTTTCTAGGCTCTTCTTGAACTACTGATCCTCCGGCCTCAGCCTCCCAGCATGCTGGGATTGTGGGCACCTGTGTGACGCTGTGATCACAGGCTTCCTGTCTACTCTCACCACACACACAATATGTGGTCTGGAATCGGGTCTTCACCCAGATCTGCAGTCCACACAGCACAGTGGCTTCAAAGGTGGACACAAATTCGGCAGCCGCAGAACTCCCGGGAATGGTTTCACCACAGCCACAGGCACAGGAGAGGTGTCTCAGCCCCGCCGTGGACCGTGAGCTCACCTCTCCTCCTGTGACTGCAGCACGGTGACATGAGAGTCATTTACAGATATTAAAATAAGTTTTAAGGGGGAGCACATTGCCAACCCATGATCAGAAAGACAGGAGCAGACATGTGGGGACAGGTGGGGTGACCTGGAGAGGAGAGGATGAGACCAGGGTGCTTGGGGGAAAGTAGATTTTCCTCTCTGAGTAGCATGTCCCCTTGGACTGCTGGGGAAAAGAGACTTACGTTTCTGGGCCATGCAAAACATTCAGGCCCTGGCCTGGGCTTCCTTGGAGCGGACACGGGTGCGGGTGTGAATGGCAGGGACACTCTGGCTCCCACACTGCCCCCCACCGTCTGCTGGGGCCCTGTGTTTGAGGGCTTTAACTCTCTTAGTTTAGTAGGTGCCCGGGGAGTGAGTCGCCTCGGTGCTGATCCCCTGGCCCTAAAGCCCAGATGCCCAAAGGGTGGAAGATGCCATCTCCTTCGTCCGTGCTGAATGCAGACTGTAAACTGACCTCCTACACACTTGGAGATCAAGCTCCGGGCTCAATTTAGATTTGCGTACATTCAAAGTCCTTAAAGAGCCAAGTTCTATTCAAATGTGCGGTTTTCCCCGCACACACAGCCTTAATCAGGAGGAGAGATGCAGAGAGTGGTTTAAATTTAATCCAAATCTCAGCGAATTTCATGAATCTGCCTATTCAAGCTTCACTCGAGTGGGCTGGTAAATGCTATTTCTGCTTTTATGCATGATGGGGTGTGGGCTGGCTGGGCGCCCACTGAACGGCAAAGCCCAAAGACCCGTTTCCCTTGGCCTGTGTGTGGATTTTACAGCACAAGTGAGAGAGAATCCATTCTGTTAATTGATAATGGGTAATAAAGCAGGACCCGGTCCTGCAGGGGCTTCGTGGGTAGCTAGGCTGGGCCACAGGGTCCAAAAAACACAAGATTAGAAATTTGATTATCTGAAAAACACAATGCATGTATAAGAATAAAGAATCCACCGAGTGTGTGTGTGTGTGTGTGTGTGTGAGTGTGTGTGTGGCAGTGCCAGGAGATAGTGGGTAGGAAAGTCTTCAGGAAGGAAAAAATAAAATCTTATTAAATTAACTTCAGGTACTGATTCACCTGGAGTAAGGTGGTTTACACAGGGGCATGAAGTACTAAAATTTATCAAGGTTTACAAATTTTTAAAAACTGTAACACCAATATGTAGCAGATTTGAGATCCTACTATTAAATTAAATGTATCTCTGCAGTTCCTGCAAATACTATCTCTGATAAAAGAAAGTCACACAGAAATGCAGGGTCATTTATCAACGAGTTATAAAAGAATTTGAGCTGAAAGTCAGTTAACCCTTCTGTGTAAAAATAACTTTCAATATTCCAAATGCACTAGGAGAAAATGGATTTTCAGGCCTAAATCAACTTATGGAAGCTGCACACAAAGGCTGGAAAGAATCGAGAAGGGAAGGGTGGGTTTCGGCTGGAAATGAGAGGTGTCCAGGCTGCGCAGCTTCCGGCCAGCGCTGCTCGGGCTATGAGGGGCAGCGAGCCATGAGGGGCAGTGGTGAGGAGGAAGCCGGCGCGGTGCTGCGCTGGCCCGGTGCCCACACGGGCGGAGGGCACCCTGCTCCTCCCAGGGACCCCTGCGCGTGGCTCTGTGCCCTTCTTTGTTCTTGTTTCCTACCTCGCACCACTGCAGGAGGCTCCCTGACAATGCCACTGGCAGACCCCAGGCTTCCCCTGGCCTGCTGACCCCTTGGCCCCTGGCTACCTGGCTCCCTGTTCTCCTTGTCCCCTGACCCCCTGACTCCCTGGTCCGCTGACTCCCTGGACCCTGACTCCCTGGTCCCCTGGGCCCATGTCTCCCAGTACCCCTGGCCCCTGACCCCCTGGTCCCCTGGTCCCCTGGTCCCCTAAGCCCCTGGCCCCTGGCCCCCTGGTCCCCTGACCCCCCTGGCCAAGAGCATCCTCATGCTGACCCCGTTGACACAAGAACTCCTCACTGCTCCCTGTGCTGTGCCTTTTTTCTTAGTGCTGCACGGAATGTGATTTCATCTCATACCATGGTGACGTGGCAGAAATCCACTCTAAGTGAGAATTCTGTTTAATGCAATGCATTTTAATCAGACTTAATTGAGGCATAATTTACATGCAGCAAGAATTTCCTGTCACTGCTCTGAGGTTTCACAAATGTTTGCCGTTGTGTTAACACCTACATCTAAACAGAGAACAGTTCCATCGGGTGGGAAAATGCCTGAGTCCCTCTGAGAGGCCGCCCCCACTGAATCCTGGCAGCCGCTGTGATAATCTATGCCCTTCTCCCTCTCCCGTGGTCCCCACGGTGTCTCACTGGTGCAGTTATATAAGCAGTGTCTTTGACTGTTTTCATTTAGGTAATGCGTTTGAGGTTCGCCGTGCTGTACATCTGTGTGGTTTCCACAGCTTTGCAGCCCCTTTGTGTCACTAAGTAACCCCACGGAGGGTGCAAACCGTGCACCAGCACTGGTTATCCACTCGTGTGCCTGAAGACGTCTGTGCTGGTTCCACGCCACACTTCTGTGGTCCAGAGTGGGCATGTGTTGTCGTCCTGCTGATTTCAGCACTCAGAGATACATACTCATCGATGGCTGGGTTATGTAGTGGTCCATGTGTCTTGGTTACTTTTCTCTCATTGCTGAGACAAAATACCTGACACCCAAAATTAAAGGAGGAAAGGTTTCTTTAGCTCACAGTTTGTGGAGGTTTCAGTCCATATTCAGCTGCCTCCAAGGCAGGGCGGCATATCGCTCACACCCATCATCCCAGCACTGGGCCATGAATCAGCCACAAACTCTAAAGCTTGCCCCCATGACTGCAGGAGGCCTTGAGGGGGCAGCCAGACACAAACTGTAGCGCTGTGTCTCACCATCTGAGAAGCTGCCCAGTTCTTTCCAGACGCATCCTGCCATGTCGGTTCCCAGCAGCACAAGAGCCTCCCCGAGGGGTCGGCCCGCCTGCTTCCCAGGAAGTGGCATCTAGCAGACTCCTCGGCTGCCCTTGAAGTCTCACTTGGGTTTCCATAATGACTGATGATGATGAGCCTTTCCAGAGGCTTCCTGGATATCCACACTTTTTTTTCTGATAAGTTGTCTGTTTTAATTTTCTATTGACTGATTTTTGAAAGAAGTTTTAAGTTTACAGCAAAATAAAGCGAGAAATACAGAACTCCTATGTAGAAAACCACTTACAATTTTGCTATTCTGGGTCATCTCTGCTGGTTTGATAGGATTTTCAGATTATTTTCCTCAGTTTCATGAGGAAAACTGTCGGTATTTTGACTGGGATTGCGTTAAAACTGTATCAGTTTTGGAAGTATGGTTGTGATAGTTGATAGATCACGTCAACTTGAGTGAGTAACACTCAACTAAGCTGGCTCGGCATAGCTCTGGGTGTGGAAGACCCAGATTGTAGCCAGAATGGAATAAAAGGGAATTGAAAAAGGAAGCCTGCTTCTGTTTCCATGCAGGAACTCCAGTTCTGTCTCACCTCTCTTACAGCACGTCCTGGTTTCCGTCGAGGAATCTTCAGCCCCTGATACGACTCACTCAGGACACCGGAGCCTTCAGGTCCTGGCACACAGAGTGACTCTCCACTCTTCCACGCCTGGCGCCGTGGGCCCTGGACCTGAGCCTGTCTGTGAATTCTTATACAGTTGTGTATCTTGCATTAAAACCGTTTCTTTAGTAAACACTGACAGATACATTGAGCATTTTGACAATGTGGGTTTTGCCTGTCCAGGAAGGTCTTGAAAAATGGCCTATATGTCCATCAATTTATGAATGAATGAAGAAAATATGACATTTATCACAGTGAAATATTATTCCACTGTAAAGAAGGATAAACTTGAGTCATTCGTTGTGAAATGCAAACACCTTGAGGCCCTAATGTTAACTGAAATAAATCAGACAAACAGGCTAAACTATCACATTTTTCTCTTATATGAAAAACCCAACTCTACATAAATTAAAATTAAAAAGCAAAATAAAAGACAGATGATAGGAAAAAGGGAATTAGGGAGCCAGCAAAAATAATGAGGAGGAGTTATGTGCAGATACCAACTCCCAGGAGGAGTGTGATCATTCCCTGCTGCAGACATGGACTCACAAAAATTAAACGTGCAAAAACCATTCACACATCCACATTCACTGGTGGGGAGCTCTGGCTGCAGTTGCTGTGGACGAGGCCTTGGACACGCGCCCTTGCAGACTCCCCACTCCACAGCCCTGCTCCCCGCCCCATCTCCACCCCTTCACTGGCAATTTCCCCCACAACTGAAGCAACGCCACCGAGCAGGGCTTTTTTATTTCCCACCAAAGGCCAAAGGTCCCTTCTCTGGACGTCCTGCCAGGCACCTCTCATGCGTTCAACCTCTGCCTTCCTGCTCTCTCAGCACCAAGGCAGTGTTGTCAGAGAAGACCAAGCCCAACCTTCCTGGAAGGTGGTTGGCTTCAGGCAGTGGTGGCAAACTTAGGGCACGCGTGCCGTGACAGGCTGCTCGTTAGCACTGAAGGTCCTGAAGCGTTCGCCACCCCCGGCTTAGTGGAAGACTTCACGCCGAGTCGCCACACAACACGGTCCAGCTGGGAGCTGTCTGTGCTTGTCACCGCCGAGTGAGAGAAGAGGAAGGTGGCCAGGACCTCACAACTCAGAGCTGTCCAGCACGCTGATGACAGCACGACGGCCTTTTCCCTGCTCCATGCAGGACAGACTTCCGTGCAGACACCCTGCTTCCAGGTAAGGTGACTGTGGCACGGGTGGTGGCCGTCCCCACTGTCTGAGTGCTCTGGACACACGGTGGGAATGATCAGGGAGAGGAGTGGCCAGGGCGGTCCTGGGCACATCAGCTTACGTCCGCTTCTGGGGTTCCCCTGTGAAGGAGCAGTCACTCGAGTGCCGAGAAGGTGAGCAGAAGACAAAAGCACAGGCCGCGTGAACTGGGGCGGAGACAAAGCAGCTCCCCGGAGCGAGGAGAAGCACCCTTGACTAGTCGCACTGACTCCCTCCCGCGGGGCCAGTTAGCAGGTGCTCCCGCTGGGATCTTTACACCACGCATCGCTGATATTTATTCAGACCATTTAAGCTGTCATTTAAATAGACAACTAAATAACTCAGTTTTATGTTCCCACATTGGCTTGGAGAAGGTTCGTAAATCCAAAAGAAGTTCCCCATCCTTTTACGTTGTCGTGCCTCTTCTCTCCAGAATTTTCCTCAAACATTGGCAGGAAGTTGGGTGGAGGTGATGGTGCTCATAGCAGGAGACCCTCGGTGTGAAAACTGCCATTTGAGCCCTTTGCTGAGCAAACCACCTAGTGGCATTCAGCCACAGAGCCCCGCTGTGGCCACCACTTCCTGCCCTCTCCGGGACCCTCTCCTTCCCCAGCCAAATCTCCGTGCCCATGAACGCTAACTCCTGCCCCTCTCCCCACCTCCTGGAGCCCACCCCTCCGTCCTTCTTCAGGAACTTGGCTGCACCGGGGCCTCACACAAGGAAAGCCACATAGCACCTGTCCTGTGCCTGTGGCTGACCACTTGGCCTGCTGCCTACCGGTCCGAGTATCTTGTAGTCTAGGCCAGCATTCCCTTCCACTGTAAAGCAGGATCCTACTCCAGATGTGCACGTGTTTATTCATCTGTTGCCACTTCTGCCTTGTAGCTCTTGTGAATGTAACTCTTGTGAATCTACAACAACCTGGGATGTGAATTTTGCTGCTGGAGTTCCTACCTCCAGTGCTCCGGGTCTATGCTCAGCCAGAGGGAAACTGCTAACTCGGGCAGCAAACCCTTTAGCTTCTGGTGGAATTGCTGGAGATGTTTTCTGCAGGGGCCCCTTCATTACCTTCCCTTCATTACCTTCCTGCCCACAATGCACATCAGCTCCAGTTTGTATGCTTTTGCAGACCTTTAATTTCTGGTCTTTCTTGCTTGTAGGCCCCCCAGTGAGTAAGAGGTAACATTGCATTGTGATTTTGATTTCTCTGTGGCCAACGCTTAGTGGTGTTAAGCATCTTTCCATGGCCATTTGAGTATCTTCTTTGGAGAAATGTTAATTTAAATCCTTTGTTTGTTTCCAAAATGAGGTCAGTGTTGTGTTTGTCAGATTTTTCATTGCTGATAAAAAATACCTGACACAATCTGAAGAAGGGAAGGGTTTCTTTGGCTAATGGTTTCAGAGGTTCGATTCATGGTAGGAACCTCACGGTGGATGGGCGTGGTGGAGATTCCGCTGCCTTCATTGTGGAACACAGGAAGGGACCCCAAGAGTGATACACCTTAAAGGCATGGCCTGTGCCCACCGCCAACTGGGCCCCAACTCTTAACGGCGTGTTCAGCTCTCACCATCAGTGCGTTAATCCACTCATGAGGAGAGCACCCCGTGATCCACAGCCTCTCAGGAGTCACCTAATCCGCCCAGGCTGACAGCGAAGATTAACTGGCACATATTTTTTGGGTTGCTGAGCTATAAGTAATAATCCTTTCCCCAGTACTTTTCAGATTCCTAACTCTCCCCCACGGCAGATGAAGGAGAGGCATGCTGAGCACGACAGTGTCCTTCTTGTGAACTTGGAGCCCATATCTGTGCTGTCATCTGAGGAAGTCCTCCTCTCTTCCTGGTGCCTCAGTGCAAAACTGGGATTTGATAAATAATCCCCTCACTAATGAAGTAATGGCTTGTCTGGTACAGGGTAAGTACTCAATTAATTTCAGTGAAATCTAAATATGAATTACCTGTTCTGGATATGCTATGAGTGCACTATATTTCTGAGAAGAGGGGGGAAAAAGAGAAAAGAAATGCAATTATCTGACACAAGATATGTTACTGGTGCTTTTTATTCTGTAATTTAATAATAAAGTGAAAGGGCAAGATAAGTGAATTTAATAAAACACTGAACAACATTGAGTGTTTGTATATATTAATGGTGTACTTAATGCCTAAAATATTGTATATGTGGCAAACAGGGATAATTAATTTTGTCTCTCGCAAGAAGCCGCACTGGTTCCCTTGGCGCTGCACACCACCCTGTTGGGAGAGCGGGAGCACATCGTTTGTTTCTCCTGGACAAATGGGGTCAGTATGCTCATTTGCACTGAGAAGGCTGAGAAAAGAAAACTTTGCAAATACATGATACAATGCTTCCTGAAGATGACGTTAGAGTACTATGCCCAGAAAAAAAAAAAACGATGCTGAATGAGGTGCGGGGTGGGTAATTTCTCACCATCTCAGGTTTTCCTCCCAGTTCACATTCTTTCACAGTCACGGTGAGGCTCAATGTGATGGCAAAAAAAAAAAAAAAAAACCAAAGAAAAAAAGCAGGAAATTGGCTCCTTTCACTGCCACGAAGATGGACCAAAATTCGAGAAGGGTTGGCCGTGCTCTCCTCCAGCCATTTGAAAGTCATTGCTGCCCTCTCCGGTGGCAGGCACCATGCAGAGGCATCGTGCTGAGGGAGCCAGCAGCTGCCTTTGGAGTGAATGGAGTCCCAGCCTCCATCCCCGTGGCAGGTGACATCTGGGGACACTGAGTCACAGCCCTGGGAGGAGAAGACTGGGACTCCGGCCCAGGACTGCACACTGAAACCCCTCAGGGCTTGGGTTCTCATTACCGAGGTGGGAGGCAGGCATGACCACGCTTGTTCCGGAGTGCTTCTCCACTCCAGCCTCCACCCACAGGCTGTGTCCCGGGACTCCCACCTTTGGGGACTGTCCTTTGGGCTTCGTGCGGCCCCTTTTTAGTTCCCCTGTGCTGGCAGCACAGCAGCACCCCGGCCCAGCATGCGGGCTGAGCAAACAGGCCTGTGACCCTTTCCACCTTCCAAGCCACGCAACTTCAGTTATTTAACCCGGGAAGTGTTACAGCGCTGGTGTCATTTTTTCAAGAAGGGGAAAATAAGCACTGTCCGTGCAGGATAAAGCCCTGACTGACAGCTCAGGTATTGCTTCCTTCTAACTGCTGAGATTACAGGACCACAAATCGATCTTGCAGAAATATGTCCCCTGGGGTGAAAAGTTCCCCTTCGCAACGTGGTAAATGTGCCACGTTCGCTGACCAGGGCAGCTGCGTCAAAGAGTGAAATACTTTTACATTTGCCCTTAGAACACTGATCATTTTGTGTGTGAGGAAAACACAAAGAGCCAGCAATGGGCCTTGAAATCAAACAGACGAACAGCTGAGCTTGGCCCAAACACCAGTTCATTCTTTCCTTTGAACTGAGAAGCCCGAGGAGCTGCTGGCCCTGAGTCCCTGAGCAGCTCTGGTCCTCTCCCACTGGGAGGCGGCAGTGAGGACTTCATGGTGTGCAGAGGGCCCTGTAGGAGAACATGTGAGAACCTCACAGGCTGTAATGTGCTTTGCAGCACAAAGCTGTATCACAGCATGTGGTTACACTTGACTGTGTCAACTTGACTGGCTTCAGGCCCTTGGGTATTTCTGGGTAGGTCCTGCAGGTGGCCCTGGGGACAGGTCTGGTCCCTCAGCCCTTCCCGCCTTCACTGTTCCCTTGCTCTGCCTCCGGTTGCCATTAGTTAAGCAGCTTTGTCCCCACTCCTTTCCACCAAGACGTTTCTGCCTTGGAGCATCACCATGGACTGGATCCTCGGAAACTATAAGCAAACAAGTCTCTCCTCCTTTAGGCTGTGGGAGTCAAGACTGGGTTCCAGGGACAGGAAAGCTGACCAGTGCATGTGGTGAGTATACTTTTACAACTGGGTTGTAAATTTTTTGGTTTATAAATTGCTTGATGTTTGGGTTCAATAGTGCTGAAATATGTTTAGTGGAACTAGTAGCACTGTAGATAAAGAAAGAAAAAGTAATGTAAAATGATTGATAAAACTTACCAAAAACCATGCAACTTATGCTAGAAAATGAACACTTTGGTGAGCCCAGACTTTGGGATTAGGATGGTAGGTAGCAAGATTGTTCACACAGTGCTCAGCATGGACTGGAAAAGTGGGTTCTTCTCTTGCCTGATTGCTTGTCTACTTGAGAAGGTAACGTAGCTTTTAGAGCAAGCCAGGGCACAGGCACATCCCAGGGTTGAGAGCTCTTTCCTTATTGTTGACCTACAAAGAACTTTCTAGAACACCCATGGCTGCCTAAGCTTATACTCAACAGCTTGGAGACCATTGTGAAAGGACATGAAAATTGAGGTTTTTCAATGACTTCCCTGGACGTGACCTTACCCAGAAATGTCCCTGGCCTGCAGGCACAGACACATGTGTGCTCTGCCACTAACTGGGATGCTAGAAAGGACCAATCCATGTCCCCCACAATGCACACATTGAACCTGAGCCCCCATGTGTCTGTATGTGGAGCGAGGAAGTGACTGAGGTGCAGGGAGGTCACAAGCATGAAGTCCTAACCAGGGGTATTTGTGAGAGCAGAGCTCTTTTTCTCCCCACGAGGCCGCAGGAAAAGGTGGCTGTCTATGAACCAGCAGGAGAACCCTCCGCAGAAGCCAAGCCCGG
>PVJX010028520.1:9689-23887 GCA_004027295.1 Dolichotis patagonum | reverse complement strand
TGGAGCAGAACTGTTAACAGTCTCACTGTTTGAATGTCTACTTTACATGTTTTAACTTTGTAATTTGAACAGCTATTTCCAAGAAGTCAGTATGTAATTAGTCAAGTAATAATTTCTTAGGTTTTATTGTTGTTGTACTTTTCCTTTTTTCCTTGGAATACTGTATTGTCGCTACCCTTTATTCTGTTTTATTTTGTTTAGTTTTTTCCTGTTTAAATAAAATTATTAAAAAAAATAAAAAATAAAAAAGAAAGAATGTATGTATAGCAAAGTGGTTAAGCACTTGGTTTTGAAGTCACATTTGATTTCATTACTTATCACCTAGTGACCTTTGAGAAGTTACTTAAACTTTCTGAACTTTACTTTTCTCATCTATAAAATTTAGTACTTCATTATAATATCTATTTTATATGTTGTTACGAGGGTTACGTGAGGTAACACATATAAAGTGTATTTCTTGTACCTACAGTGTCGTGAGCACTAATATCAACTTTTTATATAAATGTACAGATAGAAAAAAGAAATATTCAAGGTTTGTATGAGTTGGCTAAAAATTTCTTGTATTATAAAGTAGATGATAAAATCTGAATTCTTGATACTGCGGTAGTCATGGATCTCTTTGAATAGACCTGACAGCGCTATTCTTATGGAAAAAGTGTAAGCCAACTGAAAAGTTTTAAAAAGATGCTTAAGTAAGTGACTCAGTATAGGTGACTCAGTATTACAAGAATAAAATTTAAAACAACATAACAGCATTTTTTCAAATACCAAATTATAAAAGATTAGTAAATGGATAAGAAACCTTAGCCAGAGAGTGGGAAAAAAGGAATTATTACCCATGGTTGCTAGGAATGCAGATTGATATAACCTTGTTAGATCTGTTTTTTGTTTGTTTTGGGTACTGGGGATCAAATTCATGACCTCGTGTTTGCCAGGCAGGCGTTTACGCCACTGAGCTAAATCCCTGGCCAGCTACATCTCAATTTGGTAATAACTACAAAATTTTTAAATCAATATAGGCTTTGATGTAAGAATTTAACACCCAGATGAGACTTTATCCTACAGAAGCAAACAAATAGATTTCCAAGGTTCTTCGTTTCAGCATTGGTTACAACTGTTAAAAAATAGAGAAGACAGGTTAAATAAATTACTGATTTGATTAAATATCATAGTGGTTAAGATCACAGATTCCAAAAGAGGGAGGAAAAGAAAAAACAAAGAAAAAGAAAAGATCAGAATACAGAGCCATACTACCTGGATTCATATGAATCCATTACTTATTATAGTGTGAGCTCATTGTATCCTATAAAGGGAACATACAAGTAACTGTCTCATAGGTTTATAAGGAGTAATGTGCATAAAGCACTTAGAATAGTTCCTGGGACAGATTATTACATTATTATATAACGTATATTATTTAGACTGTGGAATATTATAAAACTGTTAGAATATAGTAGGTCTGTGCATACTGATATGTGTGACATGTATTCATCTTTGTATACTTGTTAACTTTCCGTCACTAACAGATATCTCAGAAAAACTAATTTATAAAGACAGTTTTATTTTGGCTAACAATTTTAGAGTTTTCAGTCCATGTTTAGTTGGGTGTGTTGCTTTTGGGCCTGTGGTAAGGCAGTAAGCCATGATAGAAGCACATGGTTGAAAAAGCTGTTCACCATGTGGTTGCTGGAAAGTGAAGATGGTATGTCCCTAGTGACCTAAGACCTTCCACTAGTTTCCACCTTGTGAGAGCTCTACACCTCCCAGTAGTGTCATGAGCTGAGGACCAAACCTGGGCCTTTGGTTGACAATCTAGAAGGAAGGAAGGAAGGAAGGAAGGAAGGAAGGAAGGATGGAAGGATGGATGGAAAGATGGAGAGGCATATATAATTATCAATTACTCTTATAAATTAAATTTAAAAAATACGTTCGGGGGAATTTTTAAATTATCTGGCAGCATTAATTTCACATTGAAAATTAGACACATTAACAAAGTAGAGCAGGCATAAATGAAATTTTAATAGTGTTTTACATTCTTTTCAGTTTTTTCCATCATAGAAAGCTGCTTAGT
The DNA here is from genome assembly GCA_004027295.1 of Dolichotis patagonum. Lineage (NCBI taxonomy): Eukaryota > Metazoa > Chordata > Mammalia > Rodentia > Caviidae > Dolichotis > Dolichotis patagonum. The sequence continues at coordinate 21,816 of PVJX010028520.1, read as the reverse complement.
TAAGGCTTTTTGTATATAAAGAAAATTTATTCTCTTTGCAAATATTTTAAAACTGTCCATCAAAAATGGCCCAAGAAATGAAGGGAGGGGAGAAAAAGGATGAAAAAAATTAAAATGTGTTATATGCATATACCTATGCCCCACAAGGAATGTAATCATTATGTATTGCAAACATGTACTTTATAAAAAGAGAGAGAGAGAGAGAGAGAGATGAGTCCTGTAGATGTTTGTCTCTAGTAGTATTCTTGGAAATTTGTTAGGTAGTATTGGGTCATTTTTTTTTTTTTTAATTGGTACCAGGGATTGAACTTACGACCGTGCACTTGCAAGGCAGGCGCTTATGCCACTGAGCTAAATCCCTAGCCCCTTAGGTAGTATTGGGATAGACCGTACTATCCAGAATTCACCAATGAGCAATTAGTTTTTTGCATTTACTGAGCTGACTTGCCCTAACAATAAGACTTCAATAATCCATATACATTCTGATGGCTTGCAGTTATCAGACTTTTTCTCAGCCCTGATTTTTTCTATATTTAAAATGTCTAAATACAAAACAATGCTGTCATATATGTGACCTTTTATATATATGCATATATAAAACTAAATACACCAAAATCTAAACATAGCAATAGAAAGATATAATACATCAAAAAATGACATGTTAAAATGAGCATCTTACAAATATTTCAGTGAGCAGCCATATAATCGTATAATTTATGTTGGGACTATAATACAATCATGTATTGGTATTTCTGGTCTTTTTTATGTTCTTATTTCTTTGTCTTCTTATATTCTTATAGCCATAATATAGTACCAAGTATACTTTTGTTGTTAAATTTATGTAAACCAGCTGGTTATGGTAGCACATGCTAGTAATCCCAACATTCTGGGAGGCTGAGGCAGGAGGATTGCAAGTTTGAGCTCAGCCTGGGCAACTTAGTGACTTACAGAGACACTGTTTGGAAAAAAAAAAAAAAGAAAAGTTTATATTAACCAAGTTAAAAAATCAAGTGTAAAGTATTAAATTATTTGAAATGTCAATAAAAATATCTTCAGAAAAACTATATGACATAGACTTAATAATTGTTTTTTAGGTTTCTTTGGGAGTATATTTGGATTGATGGGTGTATATGTGTATGACGGAGAATTGGTATCAAAGAATGGATTTTTTCAGGGATATAACCAGCTGACCTGGATAGTAGTTGTTCTTCAGGTAAAGCATGCAAAGTCTTTAATGCTAATAAACATTAGTTTATTATAGAGCATCAAAGTAGCTATTTACATACAGATTTGAGGTGAAAAAATTTCCTCTTGTTAGTTCTTCCATTGTATTGTTCATCCAGGAAGGTTAAAAGTGGAACGGGTCTTGTTGCCTTTACGAAAAATTATTTGAAAAAGGGTTATGATTAAACTCTGGAGTACTTAACATCGTGAAAACACAAGTTTAAGAATAAAATAGTTGAAGCTAAGAGCAACTACAACTTCTAGTTTTTCTGTACCTTCTATCATTACATAGAAGATCTGTGATATAAGACCCAAGAAGCAGGTTTAATTCTGCAACAATTTTAAAATTTATTTTATAGTTACATAGTTGAAGCTGTCACATTTCTTCAGTTTATATCCAGCTTGTAATTGTTCAGGAGTTGAGTAATTTTATTTTCAAAAAGACTCATTTCAAGGTAGGCATGATGGTGCATGCCTGTAATCTCAGTATTTAGGAGACTGAGGCAGGATGATTGCAAACTTGAGGCCAGTCTATCTACATGGTGAGTTCAGGGCTAACCTAGACCATACAGCAAGACTGAGTCTAGGAAAAATTTTTTTTCTATTGTGCCAAGCGTAGTGGTGCTTACCTGTATTCCCAGTTACTTGGGGTGCTGAGGCTGAAGGATCACAAGTTTGAGGCCCACCTGTCAACAGCATGAGACCCTGCCTCAAAAAATAAAGTGGCCTGGAGCTGTAGCTCAGTGGTGTAGCACTTGCCCAATATGTTTAAGGCCTTGGGTTTAAACCACGATGCAACCAAACCAAACTGAACCAAACTGAACCAAACCACCATAAACATCAAGCCCTCTTACCATCAAATGAAACTTACTTGAGTACTCAGGAACATATAAAAATAAAGATACAAATCATTGTCCTCTAGTGTTTTAGATTTTGGAATATATATGATATATCTTGGAGATGGAACTCAAGTCTAAACACAAAATTATGATTTTTTCATATATATCTTATGTGCATAATCTAAAGGTAACTTTATATTGTACATTTTCAGTACAGCTAGCTGTTTTGTGACTGTAACCCATCATAGAAGGTCAAGTATGGAATTTTCCATTTGTGGCATTATGTCAGTGTTTAAAAATGCTTAGCGTGTTGTATTGGATGAGGGATACTCAACTTGACAAACTCTTATAGTGCTGGGGATTGAACCCAGAGCCTCAGATATGCTAGGAAAGTACTGGTACTGTAGGAGCTATGTCCTAACCTTCCCTCAAATCTCATTTTTGTACCAGGGATCAAACTCACAACCTCACTCTTGCCAGGCAGGCGTTTAAACCACTGAGCTAAATCCCCAGCCCTCAAATCTCATTTTTAAGTAGCCACAATCTGGAATTTGAGAAGGATTTGGTAGAAAATTCTTTACATACTTATAAAGAGAGTGTACAGGCTGAGAGTATAGCTCAGTGGTACAGTACATGCTTACTATGTGTGAGGTCCTAGTACCAGGAGGGAAAGAAAAAGAAGAAAAGAAAGATGAGACATGGAGGTTCATGCCTATAATCCTAGCATTTGGGAAGCTGAGGCAGGAGAATTGCCCTGAGTTTGAGGCCAGCCTGAGCTAAGTAGTGAGTTTAAAGCCAGCCTGAACTACAAAACGAGACCTGCCTTAAAAAGTAAAAACAGAGCTGGGTATAGTGACAGAGGCCTGTAATCCCAGCACTTGGGAGGCTGGGATTACATTGTAATCCCACTGTAAATTCAAGACCAATGAGTCTCAAAAAAAAAAAAAAAAAAAAAAAGTGAAAACAGAAAAAGAGAAAGGGAAGAGTACTATTTAGGAAGCATAATCCTAACAATGACAGGTGGATTAGAATAGGGAAAATATAGGAGAAGAAGAAGAAAACCAAGTTAGGAGACTATTGAAAGGCTAGTAAAAAAATTTGAGGGAGCTGTAGATGTAGCTCAGTAGTAGAGAGTTTATCTAGCATGCACGCTTCCCTGGTCTTACTCTCTAATACTAGGAGGAAAAAAATAAATAAAGCATATGTGATGGTATGTGCTTGTAATCCTAATTACTGCCAACCTTCCAGCTACTTGAGAGGTGGAAGCAGAAGGATCACAAGTTCAATTCAGGGCAGTTTAGAGAGACCTTGTGAAAGTAAAGTGAAAGGGGCTGGGGACAGAGGACTCAGTCTCCCTGAGTTCAGTTCCTATTAGCACAAAGACAAAAACAGAAACAGAAAAAACCCCATACATTTGTTTATTTATTTTTAACCCATACACTTAGAATTAATTTTTACTCAAAACTTACAGTTTCTGTATTCAGTAACCAGTTTTCTCACTTTTGTCCAAACAAGTGATGTCTAATTGCTAATTTGGATAAACATACATTTTTAAGAATCATAATATTATTATCAAGTGCAGGTCTAGAAGCCATCCCTTTGAAAATTCAGTGTGTTGGAGAGAGAAAAAGGCTTTATTCATGTCTAAAGAAAGAGGAAGAGGGAGCTTTGCTCACAAATCAGCTTCTCAACTCGAGAGGGATTGAGGGTTATAGATACAGGATAGGAATAATGAGAGAAATAGGATAATTGACAGGAATAATATTCATGTTTTAGAATAGGTGCTCTTCCAGGATCTTGGTACCATCTTTTCATCCTTTTATAGTTTGATGCTTTCAGTCATGTGGCTGATAGGTGTCTTTACCTCCCAAGGAAGTGGGAAGATACTAGGCAAGTCTAGGTCAAATTGAGCCTAAATTATAGTTCTGGGAAAAATATTTTGCAAATAATCCATGTCCACATGCAAAGTTGAGTAGAATCTCGAAGGTCATGGTAACACAGGGAAGAATATGTGATGAGAAACCAAACATCTTCATCCCATTCTTGCCCTATTTTGGTCACCCATCATCTATCTGCAGACCCTAGTGAAGAGTCAGTATTTACAGCAAAAGTGACCTTCAAATCCCTGCAAAGTAACCTAGGCAACTATTATAACATCACGTATCAAAGGTGTTATGGCAAAGCTAGGAAGAAATTTATGTATTGCCCAGAGACGTGTACTCCAAAATGAATAAATTGACCAAGAGCAAGTAAAGCTGAAGATTGTATTTTGATCTTCCCTCTGGTAATAGTATGATCAAACTCGATGCAAACTTTTGATAGTTTGTCTATTAGATACCTTTTGAAATAAGAGTACCCTGTTGAGCCAAACCTGCAAATCTAGTGGAAATAAGAGATACTTAATGTAAATCACTTATAATAATGAGATTAAGTTTATAGAGAAAACCTAAAGCTTCACGAGTAGTAAAAATAACCTCTTAAAATTTTCACAGGCACTTGGAGGCCTTGTTGTAGCAGCTGTGATTAAGTATGCGGATAATATTTTAAAAGGATTTGCAACCTCTTTATCCATAATATTATCAACACTGATATCTTACTTTTGGCTACAGGATTTTGTGCCAACGAGGTAAAGTATTTTTATTTTTTAAATCTCCATAAGTACATAGAAAAGTAAGAATTCTTCTTATAGTAATCCTGTTACAACTTTTGAGAAATCATTGAAATGTTGTTTTAAAATTTATTTAACTATCTTTTAAAATAAATATCTCAAACTAAATACATTGAGGGAAAATTTTCTATCAGAAACTTTTTGTACAAATTTGAATGTCAGCTGGGTGTGGTGGTACATGTGTGTAATTCTAACACTCAGGAGACTGAGGTAGGAGGATCATTACAAATTTGAGCCAGTCTGGGCTATGCAGTGAGTTCAAGGCCAGCCTCCACTACATAGGAAAACCCTGTCTCAAAAAACCAAAACCAAGCAAACACACAAAAATTTGGATGGCCAGAATTTTCCTAATGTCTGAATGTTTTTCTCTTGAAATAAAGTCGTATGAAATTTTTATAAGTCATATAAAACCATAAAATAAATCATGCCATTTTAACTAAATCCAGGACAGTAGATGACATTCCTGAAGACAATTAATAAATTGAAGGTGGCTCAAGAGAAGCCTCAATTCAATAAACTGGCAAAAGAGCAATTTGGGAAGGCATTGTAAGAGGAGTGGTGAGAGTGGTGAGAGATACCCAGGGCTCTGTGGTATCACAGATGCCAAGGAAGGAAGCAGACTCAGGAAGAATTCAGTGTGATGAGTACTCATGACAGCTGGTATTGAAGGCTGTATGAATTTTTTTTTTTTTTTGGTACCGGGGATCGAACTCACGACCTTACGCTTGCCAGGTAGGCACTTAAGCCACTGAGCTAAATCCCCGGCCCAGCTGTATGAATTTTTTGCGTACTAATTTATAATTGCATAGTAATTGCATACTAATTTATAATCCCAGACTGGCTTACCTTTTAATGGCTTTCGGGACAACATTTTTAGTTTTCTTCCAAGTTCACTCTCTTCCTGATTTTCTTAACCTCTAAACTTTGGAGTCTTATCTTGTGCAGTTTCACTTTATTTTGAATTTGAAGCTTGTGTATCTAGTTGCCTGCTCAACCTTTTCACTTTGAAGTTGACTAGATACTCATTCCCTACTTCTGGCTGGTTTTCCCAATTTGGTAAATGGAGCATCGTCATTCTTCTAGTGGCTCAGGCCCAAACCCTCCTTGACTCAGAGAAGAACACAATTTATCCACATTAACTGAAGGAAAGCAGTATTTATAGGTACAGTTATAGGAGGTTCTTAAGTGTGTGGAACTTCGTAATTTTCTGAAGTGGAATAAAAAGTTAGGCCATCAGTTTATTTTTTGTTTTTAATGCAGAAACAAATTTTGTCGACTCTTCCTTTTTAATATCTCCAGAATCATATCATTTTTTACAACCGCCACTACTACCACCCTGTTTCAAGCTACCTTTGTTCTTATTAGGGTTAAGGAAATGGTTTTCTGACTTGACTACTTGTTTTTTCTCTTGCCTTGGCATCCTCAGTCTTCTTTTCAACCATCAGAATGATTTTATTTTCAGTATAAATCAAATATATCACTACTATGCTCAGAAATCCTCTTCATTGCTTCCCATCTCCTAAGCTGAAAAGGTTAATGGGTTATTGATTTGGCCCTCATCTACTTCACTGTACTCATCTAATATTACTTTCTTCGTGTTATTTTAAAGCTAGAGTGAAATCAGGCTTGGTGGAACACATCTGTAATCCTTGCACACTGAGAGGCTGAGGCAAGTAGATCATGAATTCAAGTTCATCTTGGCTCAAATTTAGCAAAAATCCTATATCATAAAAAGGGAGTAGGGTAGGGTAAGGATGGGATATAGCTTGTGCAAAGGCCGTGGGTTCAATCCTTAGCGCTGAAAAAAGAGAGAGGGAGGGTGGGAGGAAGGGAGAAATGAACTATAGTGACTTCTTTGTCAAGGGCTTTGATTTGCCCTTCATCTTGGATCTCATCTCCTGCATTCACATGGCATTACTTCTTTTTCTTTGTTTTGTTTTTTATTTTTTTGAGAGAGTGTCTTGTTATGTAATTTGTGCTGGTCTTAAACTCATTGTGTAGCCCAGGCTAGCCTCCTGAGTGCTGGGATTATAGGCATGTGCCACCACACCAGGCTAGCATAACTTTTTAAATTAAAAAAATACCTTCTGTCATTCAAACCTTTTCCCCCCTTCTTCAGAAGACTTATCATCAGATAAGAAAGAAGGGATAGAGCCAGGCATGGAGGCTGAAGCATGTGAACTCCAGTTTGAAGCCAGGCTGGGCTACATAGTGAGATACTGTTTCAAAAAAAAAAAAAAAAGAAAGAAAGAAAAAAACAAGCAGGACTGGTATTTAGTATACATTATATACTGAGTATGTTTGTTGGATGAATGTCTTAACATTTTAATATAGCTTGTAAAATTTATTTGCATTATTGCTAGAGACAGGATTATACATAGAGCTTGGCAATAGAAAAATATGTTCTTTATATTTTTGTATTGAACATTATAATTTTAATCCTTCTGTAGCAACCTGAACAGCAGGTCTGGGACATTCATGCTGAGATCTATACTTTTTGTGAAACAAAAATTTGAAAGTATTTTTTTTTCCCAGCTTGGTATAGTAATGAGTCATTTAGCTATTGAAACTAGTCTAACAATTAACAACTAATGTCTTAATGATGCCTTATTCTCTGTTTATTAGGTGGGGGAACTATGTGCCTTAATATTGAGGTTTACTTAAAAAGTCATAGTATTTCCAAAAAAAGGAAAAAAAATTAAACCTCATATAGATCAAATTAATAAACTTTTAATTTTTGAATCATGCAAGGAAATGTAAATGTAGTAAATGAAAAAGTAAATCAGTAAAGGATCAGAAAAGTGAATTTTCCCTAAAATAGGTAAATAAATACTTTGTGCAGTCTTAAGTAACAAGTTTTCCCAATCTTCATTTAGATCTATTTCAAGTGTATTAAAATAATTTCTTTTATTATCCCCATTCCACCTCCTAAAACTTACTTGGCTTCTCTGAAATATTTGCCTCTACCTATTGTTCTGACTCTCCCTTTGGCAGCTTATCCAACCCTCCTCATTCCCTTGATTGTCTTATCTATTGCTCTGTTGTATCTGTGGTATATGAAAATAAGGCCCAATTTTACCTAAACTCTAGATCCCCCTCTTTTCAGTACTGAAGATTAAACTCATGGCCTCATATCTGCTGAGTACTCTACCTCTTAGTTACATGCGCAGCCTTCTATAATGGATCTCTATTTTCTGTTTACTGCCAGGCATCTTTCTTGATACCACATCTCTTAATTTTTTCCTACCAATATCATATCTCTGATATACTCACTTTTCTAATTTATTTTTCTTGTACTCCTTATTTTACTTATTGATCTTAACTGACTCCACTTAGCCTTCTTGTTTTTTTAAGCACAAATTTATTAAGTATCCACCATTCAAGTTCCTATACTAGATTTTGGAACAAAGAATTGAATGAACGAGCCACAGTTTCTTGTTTTCAGAGAGGTTACAGACATATGAATAAATGATCAGTGCAGCTGTGGAAGTATAATTTTGTTAGAGAAAGGAGGCGCACATCCTTGTAATTATCATTAATCTGATAGTGTTTTTCTAACAAAAAATTTCCCCTCATAGTCACCTAAAAAATGCAGTGGTTTCCTGACATTATTCAACATTCAAGTAGATCCTGGTAGAGGTATCATAGAAGGGTAGAAAGTTGGATCAGACAACTAAATTGAGCATAACTCTTCGTTTGTTCCAGAGCTCTGGAAAGCTAAGAAAAATTTCATGATCATTAATAAAGAAAGTATTCAGACAGTAGTTTACCCAAACTCTAAAAACTTATCTAATATGTTTGCAATAGTAATCTCAAGATATATTATAGAAAGTTTTATGTTTCTTTAATCTTGGATGTATAATTATGTGTAAGGCCTCTGAAAAGTTACCCACTTCCCTCAATACTTGCTATTAATCATAGCTATCATTGAGCTGGGTGTATATTCTAGACACTAGTGGTACAACAGTAAAATGAATAGCACATGGTTGAAAGGGGAAGCAGATAAATGAATAATTCATTATTTAATAGCATTGTGATAGTGTTGTAATAGTGTAACTCTGCCTAGGGGAATGAGTCTTATAGACAGTAGACCTAAATTGTGGGGTATTTTTTTTGAGGGGGTGCTTTTTGAGACGGGGTCTCACTACGCAGTTAAGGCTGGCCTTGAGCTCACTTTGTAGCCCAGGCAGTCCTCAGACACACCTGCCCTGAATTGTTATGAGCAAACATTTTTCTTGAGGAAAGGAAATTATAGACTGAGAGTATGTCTGAAGACACTGTCATGACAGAGTGAATGGCTGACTTACAGTTTGATGAGGAGAAATCTGGGAGAATGAGGTTAAAGGAACCATATTATGAAAGGTCTTTGCTATCGTGATAAGGATATTTGCTTTCATAGCCATTGTTTTTCTTTTTAAGATCAGAAGAATGACTTTGAACTGTTAATGTAAACTTTAGAACCAACATTAATGTATGTCTCAGTAACAGCGTTTTAAAAGTATGCAGTTGGTGTGGGGGCACATGCTTGTTATCCCAGCACTAAGGAGACTGAGGCAGGAAGATCACTGTGTTTGAGTCTCAAAAATAAAAGTATGTAAATTAAAAGTTTGGTAGTCTTGTTTACATCCAGTTTAAGTTCATTTCCAATCGATATGGGGTAGGTTATAGCTATAGATAGATCAAAAAAGAAAAACCAGTTTATAAGCTCCCTGCAGTTAATCTAATTTCCTTTTATTAAGCATCCTATGAAAATCAATTCAGAGCTTTGGATATTACCTTGGGTTTTAAATTGATTTTGTTGGCATTTGACATAAAAGAATAAAATTTTCCTTTTATATTTTCAAATAAAGAATTGAGACCTTTTATCATTGAATGGATTGCATGCAAAATCCATATTAAAGCAAAATAAAGCATTGTATTTGTTTTGGGAAACGTAGAACAGCAGGTAAGAGTGCAGGTCTTAGTCAGATGCACCTAGAATGGAATCCTGTTTTCCATTTAACCTTGTGAGACTTTAGGTATTTATTTAAACTGTAAACTTGTTTCACATAGATAAAAAATGAAACTAATATTAGTACTTCTTAATAGAACCCATTCTGAGAACTGAGATAATGCATGTAAAGCATCTAAATACCTAGAATGTAGCCAGTCATGGGTGCTGCAGGCCTAATCCCAGCACTTGGGAGGCTGAGGCAGAAAGATTACTACATAGTGAGTTCAAGGTCAACCTGAACTGCATAGTGAGACTCTTGTCTCAAAAAAAAAAAAAAAAAAAAAAAAAAAGCCTAGTATGTTTTCTATTTGTCATCTATTTTACTGGAACATTCCCTTTCCCTTGTATAAATGTTTTAATAAAGATACAGAAATATTTGTTTTATCTTTATTCTGATTTTCATCTTTTTGGTCTTTCTTTCATTTTATTTAGTGTCTTTTTCCTTGGAGCCATCCTTGTAATAACAGCTACTTTCTTATACGGTTACGATCCCAAGCCTTCAGGAAATCCTACTAAGGCATAGTCATGTACTGTCTTTTACTGGTTTTTGTGATGGTGCACTAGCAATCTCAACATGAATCTTCCACGAAGAACATCTACAGATTTTCTGAAGATACCATCATCCTGAATCTGATCGTAGTGTTCAAAGGTTTGAAAAATATACATGCTTAAGGATGAAGCATGTACTGCATATGTAACAAAACACATTACATCTAGGATTCAAAACTTGAAAGTATTTCCAGGAATGAAAATTAGAAGAAATATTGGAGGAAACTTGAAATCTAAATTTAAAAAGAATCTACCTTTTTGATTGCTGCAGAAATGTCCTATGCATTCTTTGTAAGAGCACACAAATGTCAGATACCAATTTTTGCAAATTAGATGTATTTACTCTTATTAAATGTTTTTATCTTACTCTTTCTGTAAAAATTTAGCAAATCACATGGAATATTCAAAATTTGAAAATCATAATTACCTATAAAGCTGTGAAAACAAAACTATGATTTGAAAAACATTTTCACATATCTTGAGATTTTTGTATTTATACTAAAGATTATTCAATTTAAGATTGCTAAATATTGTTTGTTCAATTATGTAAAAATTTGATAAAGTAATATTCTGGGTCTTATTTGTCAGAATAAGATTCATATTTAAATTTAGTGTAGAGCGATATCTGTTTCTCTACATATACCCTAAGACCTGCTGGTACTTTGCAACAGCTACAAACAATCCAGTTGTTCCTTGCTCTGTAGTGGCCGGAGACTTTACAGTACTGGAGTTTTACCCTTAATTTCTTACTAATTGCGTTTCTTTTCTATAAATCAGATAAAACCTTAATATTACTTTACATTTGTATGTGTTAATTGCCATTAAAGTTTTAAAATGTAATCTAATTGGGTTAAATACTCATGTATTAATTTTAAAAAATCACTATTATCTAGTATTTCCCTTTGGAAAATTTTGAAATACTGAGCATATACCATATACAACTAGAAAATTTATAAACAAATATTTTGCTCATTGATATGTAGAAATTTCTTTTACTCTACAATTATTAGAAAAACGACTAAACAAATAGTAGTACAGCTAAGCGTGGACCAAGAATAGCCAAGTGTGGTAGCGCATACCTTTAGTATCAGCACTTGGAAGCTGAGGCAGGAAGATTGCTGCAAGTTTGCAGCCAGCTTGGGTTGCATAGTGAACTTAAGGACTACACATCAAGACCTTGTCTCAAAAAAAAAAGAAGACCAAGACCAAAATTGACTTTTCTTATAAACGTTCCTTATTGACATATTGTATTACTTTAAATAGCAATATAACTTTAAAAACTTTAAGTCTGGTCAAAAGAACTTTAAATATCTCTCATAAGCCTGTTTTCCCCAGTAATATGGGGCCTTATGATTGGGAAAGGCAGCTGAATTTTGAATTCCCTATATTCCCATAGAGCTGCTGGAAGGGAACCACCATTTTACTTTAAAATAGTGGATTTTTTTTCCTTTTTAACACTGGAGTTGAGAATACAAATTACATGAATTATTTAATAAGTTGGTTCAGAGGAAAGAGAATATATTAGAAATAGTAAGATGAATTAGTGGGCAAATGTGCTTTCTATTGTTGGGATATAGGTTTAATTTAATTATGAACTATATACAGAATCACCTATTGAGTATAAGAAGTATTTTATTTTTTCATTTATATTATATTTTTAAAGACTTCTAATAAAAAGACTGTAAAATAAATATTTTTATATAGTTCTAATGGATTTTGTTAAGTAGAATTTAACTCAAAAACGTTGTTGGGGACTGGGAGTATAGCTCAGTGGCACAACTCCTGCTTGGCAAGTGCAGAGTCTGAAGTTCAATTCCTGGTAACACACACACACACACACACACACACACACAC
>PVJX010028519.1:13509-23899 GCA_004027295.1 Dolichotis patagonum | reverse complement strand
CCAAAAGGAAGGGTTTGCTTTTATTTTTTTAAGTAAAGCCTTGCCCCTTGACACATCCTTTCTGCAGAAACAAATGTGACGTTGAATAAGCTAATGCCATTCTTTTGGAATTATGACATGAGGAGGAAGAATTACAGCATGCTGGGAATTTTGGTAGGACTTGATTTACAAAAGAAGTTGCCACATTTGTTTTTATTGTGGTTAAAGCTCTAGTTTAGAAAAAAGACAAAAGGCCAAGGAATTAAGGAGTTTCTGGATGAATGTGGATCTGATGAAGAGAGTCCATTGGTTCCACCGGCCAGGGTAAGATTCCCACAGTCCTGAACAAACAGTTCTCAGCCAATAATTTCTGAGCCTTTGTTTCCCCACTTTGGAATTCTGACTACAGACATGTTACCAAGCCAACTGGGTTCACTACAAAGACCCAAGGAAGCTCTTTTTATCACAAGATCAAGACAACAATTGTGTGTCTACAAGAAAAGATCAACTAAAACTATCCAACAAGCATTAAAAGAACAATTCTAGAGATAGTTGTCTTTGAACTCCAATAATGATCAACATTTAGTCTTGAGATTTGAATTTCAAGTTAAAAGAATGCATTACCAATTGCCTTTCCTTGTAATTATAAGAGCTGCTGGCAGCAATTATTTTCAGTGGCATTAACTTTGTCAAATGTACTATTTTGCTGTTGTACTGAATCCCATATAAAGATTGTGTTTAAATAAACTTACAAGATTTAGTTTTGTTTATTACTGAACTTATTTATAAAAAAAGAAGAAATCAAAATTTTCCTTTATCTTCAACCTCCGATAAAGAAAATGGGGGATTGTCTTGCAAAACCATGTTTTGAAATATTACATCCCGAATGTGAAAGTATGCTATTTGCATTGATAGAGACATAAAATTTCCAAGTGAGAAAAACAAGAAAGGATGATCGATCTTAGTTCCATGTAGAAGAAAATAGGAATTTCATTTTTCTGTATAAACACTTTATTTTCTAATGATGCGGAAACAACTTAAGCTGAATCTGAGCAGGCACTAATTCAGAAAAAAATAAATCCTATTTGCATAATTTGACCACTATTATTTGCAGGAGACTGATACAGCTCTGGGAAATTCACAACAAGTAACTGCTTCTCAGCAGCCTGCTCTGGTAGTCCATTTTATGGAAGAATTGAATGAGTTTTATATTTGACGACAGTCTAAAATCACCACGCTGGACCAAAGCGGCTCATTCTACCCAAAGTGAATGTTTTGTAGTTTCTAGGTGGAAACTTGTCAGAAACACATTTTTGCTAAAGAGAGGAATAGAATAAAGTTCAATGATAGGGGGAAAAAAGTTCAATGATAGGATGAGTGTTATGGATTTTTATTTTTAACTTAGTTTTTAATGTTTTTCTATATATTTTTGTTTATATACATTGTTTGTTTATATCCTACTTTGTTTTTATCTGTTTTTTGACCAATGATAAACTAGCAAATCTTATGCTAGAATCAGTACAAAGACCCATTTTGGTGTGTGTATATTATTTTTTTACATGGAAAAATATGAACATATAGCAATTAACTTCTTATTTGTAAATAATCACCTTCAGTGCATTGCTTAAAATAATTTAAGAATATGATCAAAAGAATATTTGAATAGGTGTTTAAGCCTACCCTTGAATACTAGTTGCTGTAAGTAACAGAAATGATTTAATTGCTAACCAATGCAGACAATTTGTAACTAGATTGATAAGTAATGTTCTGAGAGAAAAAATTCTGTAAATGAAACCTGATTTTACCATGAAGATAGAGTAATAAGTATAGTATTCTTATCATGACCTTCATCACAGGAGACATCACCAAAGTGGGGGGATAGGAAATATCAGTCTTCATCCCCTCTACCACAGAAACACATAGAGAGTGACAGCTATTAAAACCGAATAGCCCAGTGAGGGCTCAGGGTCTATTAAAGAATCTGTAGTGACACAATGAAATAAAGGCAATGAAAAATACCCATTTAGGAAGAGTTACTAGTGAGATCTGTATACTGGAGGCACCAGGACACATATCCTACATCATATTTTTAAAAATCAGCTTAAAATGGTTAAACATGAGACCTGATCCTATAAAACCAGTATGAAAAGTATATAGAGAAATAAAGGTAGCAAATTTCATGTCGTGGGTCTGAACGATGATGCCAAGGTACAGTCAGCAAAAGCGAACATAGACAAATGTGATTGCATTGAAATAAGAAGGTTTTTTACAGCAAAGGAAACAACAGAGTAAAACAACCTGCAGAATGAAAGAAAATATTAGCAAGCTGTCTATCTGATAAACTATAGAAAGAAGTTAAACAACTCATTAGTAAGAAAACAAATAATCTAAATAATTAATGGACAAGGGACGTGAGTGGACATTTTCTCAAAGGATGACATAAGAATGGACAATATGTAATAAAAAATGCTCATCATTAAAAATCACTTAGTAAATGCAAATGAGGACAATGAGATATTACTTCCTACCTATTAAAATGACTATTATAAAAAAGACAAAACAAATTCTGGCAAGAATGTAGAGAAAGAGGATTTAGCTAAATGGTGTAAGCGCCTGGCAAGCGCTAGGTCATGAGTTCAATCCCCGGTACCAAAAAAAAAAAAAAAGTAGTGAAAAGGCAATCCTAGTCTTCCATGAGTATAAATATAAATTAGTACAACCCTGCTAGAAAAGAGAAAATTACTCAAAAATTAAAAGTAGAACTACCGTACAATCTGATGATTCCACTACTTGGTATATATTCAAAAACACATAAAATCTAAATATCAAAGAGCTATCTGAACTCCCATCATTCCCAGCAGCTAAGATATCAAGTCAACCTAAATGTGCATCAAGATAAACAAGTAAAGAAAATGTGGACTATATGCCAATGAAATACTATCTAGCTTTTAAAAAGAAGCAAACTCTCTCATTTGTGACAATGGGTGAGCCTGGAAGGTGTGTTATGTGAAGTAATCAAGACACGAGAAGTTACACTATCTCACTTACATGTGCAATTGTTAGAAACTGGATTTATACAGGGTAAAATGGAAGCTGTCAAAGCTAAAGAGCAGGAAGATTGAGGTGCTGGAAAAAGGACACAAAATCTCAGCTGAAGCAGAACACATTCAAAATGTCTATTGTACATCATGGTAAATATAATTAATAGCAATATATTTTATACTTGAAAATTGCTAAAGTTGTAGCTTTAAATGTTTTCACCGCAAAAATATTAGTGCGCGATACAACAAGTATATTTGAAAATCTCTAGATTTATACATTTCATAATGAGTACATATAACAAATCATTTATACACTAAACTTATAGGTGAGTTTTACTTGTCAGTTAAAAAATAAATTCTTTAAAATAAATGAATAAAATCTTAAGACCTCAATGACAAACCGCTAGAAAACTTAAGGGGCCATAAGTTTCCTATTTAATTAATGGTAAACAGTTTTTATATTTGCATTATGTAATCAAACTCATAAAACAGAAGATTTTTAGATATTATATTAAAGAGATCTTAGAACAAGAACTGAGCTTGAGTCCATTGATCAAGACTCAAAGAGAGACTTCAACAAGGCAGTGGAGAGGACAGAAAGGAGAGAGAAACGATTTTATGCTACACTCGGATGGGAGGTAGACAGAAATGTAGCTTGTGACCTTCCTGCTTCCGGTTCCACAAGTAAGTACAGCGGGAACACGCGGCAAAGGGCTTTGACCATGGATGGCAGCCAAGCCAAGCTGGATTGTCATGAGGCACATTAACTTTTCAAACGGTAGAGGAGATGAAGTCAAAGGGAAATGTAAAGATCTACACTAAGGCATTCGCTCTCCTTTTGGATATTAGTAAATCTATAAAAGACATTTTTGGTGCTAATAACACAAAAGAGAAAGTATTAAATTAATATATATTAGTAAGATGCATATGTATCTCTTTTGTATATATTATGAATATATATGCATATATCTATCTCACGTAGGCAAACTTAAAGCTCTTAATTCTTCACTGAATTGTAAGAAAGAACTATGGTTGCTGAGTACTATAGTAAACTCTGATCTTTTTACATCTTTATCTAATTTACCTGTGGTTGAAACATCCATGGGCCTTTAGCTGGGGAATATAATTCTGAGGAGTTTTCACTTAGAGTATTATCTTTAGGAATTGATGCACACTGTATATGGCTTAACATATAACATTGGTACTGCTGGGTTGACATTTCTCCATAAAATTTATAGAGGAACTCTTCCTAATCAATCACTCATCAAAATTTTGAAGTATTTCAAATATTAAAAGAAGTGGAATTTAGCATAATGTTTTTGTTTCCTTATATGGGATCATCTCTAATATCCAATGAATTCTATTACACTAGTGTTTATACAATGATATAACAAAGAAATCATTAGCTATCTATTATACTAACTCACTGTCCCCTAATTTATTATTTATTAAGAAAAAAATACATCCATGATCCAATTGCTCCCTTAAAATGACCTTGACCTTACTCTATGAAACTAAATTTAAAAACATAAACTTTTAAGTTGTCAACCATATGAGGGAATGGCTTATTATATATCTGCACATTTAAAATTCAAGCAGTAGCATAAGGGATCCATAAATGAGAGAGCAAAGCCAGTCAATCTACAATTGAGTGTCTCACATACTTGCCAAAATAAAACAAAATATAGTAATATAGAAGCTTCATTCAATACATTTCTATTTGCAAAGCATTTACCTAAATTTCTCAAAGTAAGGTACTTGTTCTTCACAGCAGATGTTGAAACACAAACACGGTAGTGTCAAATTGTGTAAAATATTTTTAAGTCAAAGCAAAAGCATCTATTATGGGCAAAGAAGGGCAAAATATGTACTCATTTATGGACAAAAAAGAGAAGACCTTATTGTTCACTCACGTTCTCTTATGAATCTTCCCTAATCCTTCCTCTCCCCACTCTACAAGACAATAGTAAAAGCATCTGATAAAAAGACCTGTCTAACATCTCCTTTTGTCTTCTGGATACCATGATATACTTGTGCTCTTGGGCAGTTTACAGGAAATGAGGAAGTGCAGAGAAGTTACCTTCCTCACATGTGGGGGAAAGTAAAAGATCATTCTCATTTGCACAAGGGTCTCCTCCTACCCACTGCAAACTCATAGCACATTGTCAACTTCCTAAGCCAAGTTTAAGAATACTCTGGAAAAACATGTGCATTGTTGCATATCAAGTGTATAAAAAAAGAATAGAATTATATTCACCCTCAACCTGCGTTCTGTTAACCATATCTCCTGGTCACTAGCATTTCTTTTTCTCCCCTTAAAACATGGCATATTATTTTATATAAAGTAGATCTACAGCCATGGATAATCACTGGATCATCAGCATTAATATTATCTAAAAATTTGTTAGAAATGTGAATTTTCTGGCTCTTTCCCAGATAATTTAATCCAAAATTCTGCAGACTACACTTAAAAATCTGTGTTTTACCAAGTGTTTGAGATGCCTACATTTGAGGGCTACAAATCTGAAATTTTTAGTCCTTGTGCAATATTTCTTCTCAAATCTCAGTTCATTTGATTAAATCAAAATTAGAAAGTATTGTATAAACCACTTTTATGAGAATGTGCAAAAGAAAAATCATACAAAATTTCTCAATAGAAAAGCTTTTATCCTTTCATAAATGATTAAATATATATAGTATACATAACATATATGCTAGCAAATTTGAATATGCTAGTCAAGATGAAATTACATATACACAATGTTTTAAGATGTCCTATCTTGACACAATTTTTGATCAACTGCCCACTGCCACAACTGGTTTCAGGGCTAGTCTTAAACACTCCTTTTTGCAAAGTAGATCTACATGATAGATAGAAGACAGATAACAGGTGATATAGCTGGATACATCAATATAATGAATTTCGTATTAAGATTTGCAAACTAGTATTTTGGAATTTTACAACACATTTATATTTTAGGATGCAGTGAAATGAAAATGACATAAACTTCACTTCAAGAGCTTGCAAATTCTAGTGCTCGCTTTGGCAGCACGTAGACTAAGTACTTGCTAATTCTAACTTTAAATCCACAAAGATGTGAAGGAAGGGTTGTGGGGGAGAGCGCCAGGGCAAAATGAGTGTGGAAGATTGCCAAAAGCTACTCCTTACAAGCTCTTTGCTTTAGGGCTTTTAAAAAAATCTTAACTACTTTCCTTCAAAAGAGTTGAGGGATCACACATTATTACCTCAAAGATATCCTAATGCTGTTTAGCAGTGGGTTTTAGAGCAATGCGAAAGGAAACTGTTTCTTAGTTATTGAGTGATAGCTCAACACCATCTAACTGGCTTTGAGGAGCAAAGCCTTCTGGTTCTCCCTGCCAAGTCTGGCTTTCTCTGGCTCCCTGTCCTGGCACTGGTAAGAAGCAGAAAGATGCTTTGAATCTTTGAAACTATGACCCTGAAGTATAAAATTTATATCCTCCTGGATATAACTTGGTTTAATTTGGGCAACTGATCACAGACTTAGGATCTAACAATTTTCATCTTTGCAAACAAGCTTTACATTTAAAGAGTGGTAGCAAGGGAAAATAATAGATCCTGGTGACTTTGACTTACTTTTGCCTGGTGAGAGGATACAAAACTGTATTTCCTGGCAGAAAATGACTTCAAAGAGAAAACAAACTCATGGAAAGGTTATGATGGGAAGAAAAGCATGAGAGGTCTAAAGAAAAAAATAAAAATTCTATGAAAAAAATTATTTGTGGCATCTATGTTGTCAAATCTCAATATTCTACATCCAAAATAATTGAAATCAACAATGCAAACGTAATTGTAACTAGTTTTTATAGCAGCATTACTCTACATAGCCAAACATGGAAACAACCGGAATGTTCATTAACAGATAATGGATAAACAAATGACGTGTGCATGTATATGTGGACTACTTAGCCATACAAAGGGCTGAAATTCTGGCGCATGCTACAGTAAGCCAGTCCCAGAAGAACTTACGTCACTGATTACTTTTATATGGTATATGTAAAATAGCCAAATTCACAGAGACAGAAAACGAAACACGGACTGACTGAGCCTGGAAAGATTACCCAACAGAAACGATCCAATAAAGAACAAAAGAACTGGTTAAGCTGAGTATTTATGCCAGGATTGATGAAGAGTCTAGAGAAATATGATAGGTATGAACTAAACGCTGAAAGAAAGGGCAAGACCACTCTCCATTCTCAGAGCTGGGCACGGACCTGTAAGGAGGACTCCCACCTGTAAAGCACACCAGGCTTCAGCACTGAGGTACACCCAAGCTGGTCGTCCTACCATCACGTGTCTGCCTCAGGGACGGGCAGAATGTCAAATTCCTTCACCTTAGGGTATTCAGTACACTAAAGTGACATCTTTGGGGATGGTAGGAGCTTAACCGGATGGATCACTATTAGGGAACAGAGTTACTCTAAACCCAGGGTAAGTGATAAGGATCGTCACTAGGACATTAGATAGGATTGCTTGGATGGGAGTATTAAGTTGAAAAGCTAACATTACAAATTACTTTCAGAGGAGGAAGCAAGGAGAGTAAAAACTAGACAAAAAACGTTTAAAAAGCCATAAAGAAGCCAGTGAGACAGGCAGAAGATGAAGAGATAAGTGTGAACAGCGGCTGGAAGGACCAAAAGGC
Organism: Dolichotis patagonum; assembly: GCA_004027295.1. Classification (NCBI taxonomy): domain Eukaryota; kingdom Metazoa; phylum Chordata; class Mammalia; order Rodentia; family Caviidae; genus Dolichotis; species Dolichotis patagonum. Next base: position 16,197 of record PVJX010028519.1, on the reverse strand, counting down.
AAATGGTTGAAAAGCCTAAATCAGAGCGTTTCTTCTGATGACAGACGAAATGTTTTGTGAAACTTGTTGGCAACTCATGAAGTTTCATTCTATGTTGTTCTTTCTCCAGTGAATGTTATTATTGATCATGATAGGGAGGATTATTTGGGGTTGGGTGTCAAGGAAATGCATAGAGCCAATGTATCTTTGATTTTCTCAATACAGGAAAGGAGAAAACAAGATTAAAAAACAAGTGTTGGCCCACAGAAGGGTTAACACTTGGGTGGGTGTTGAAGGGGAGCAAAGATGTGGCATGGTTTGGCAAGTAGGACCTAGTAGGAAAAATAGAAGAAAAGACCACTGAAGGATGGCAATGAGTCTGAAATCTGGTAGTCAGAGGGAAAAGATGGAGAAAAAGGCAAACAGGAAGAAAAATGAAGATGAAGCCAGTACAACCAAAGCAAAAGTATTGTATCTCATTATTAATGTAACAGTCTGGTAAATGTAGACCCACATCTCTGTAAGGTCTCAGAGAGTAAACAACGAAGACAAGGAAATGTGTTCCAAAGACATTCCACAAATTGCTAGCAGCACCCTGTCAATAGTTTATCCTCCCCACCCAGAAACAGACCTTTGGAGGACTAGACCGAAATCTGCCGTCTTGCTTTGAACCTCAAAGTAGAGAAACGCACCAGGTACTGCAGGTACCTGAGACACACCCACACCTACACTTTGGTTTTACTCACGTTAATGAGAATAGTTTGCTGTGTTTCATTCCAGTGATAAATAACGTGTTGAGATGTTACATTACACCAAATAAATCGATGAAAACAGATGTCTTCCAGCAGAATAGTTCTGTCTTAAACTTTTAGCATGTAAGAGGAAATAGATTTCCTGTGCTCTATAGCACAGACGCTAAGCAGCACCAGTCAGTGGGGGCTGTGTATTGTTTCATTTAAGTTTAGGGAAAGGATTGCTGGCTAGAACAAAATCATATTTTTTAAAGGATTCTTGTATTTCATTTATGTTAATAACATACCACATATATTTGTCAATCAAATTAGAATTACTGTCAGCCCATAATGCATTTCAGTTTAGCCAATATCAGTCAGTCCTGATTTATTTGCTTAATACAAATCTAATTGAGTTTCGGCTGCTCTTCTCCTTTCAGCATTTAACCGACCAAGTACATCTTTAATTTCCAAGACCGATGGCGTGGTAACAGTTGAGAGGAAGAGTGATTTGCATAAGGCCCCAGAAGGGTGCCAAAACTCTTCACGCTTTAAACAACAGCCTTTATTATTCTGTAAGTGGATGTGTTGAATTTTCATGCTTTTGTTTCCAGTTCAGTCCTGACAGAAAAGAATAAAGTAGATTTTGCCAGCACCCCTGCTGTGCCCTGGGGGAGGAATTCAATGTGCCTCATTTGTCTTAATTGGAGAACCGCCCTCAGCAGCAGCTTTTTCTATGAATACATTAGCATCACAGACAGAAAATTCAAGCCCACTTCTGCAGAGCTCGTCTCCCCCCACTCACACCTCCCATTTTTAAGACTAATAAAAACTGCAAGAGAAGTGCATGTTTCATTTCTGGGTTACTTAGAGTCCTGGTTGTAAAAAGCTCTGTGCAGGACAGATGCACCAAGCCTATTTTATCTCTGCACTGTTATTAGAGCCGGTGGTGGAAAACGTGATAAATATCACCCATGACAGAGAGCTGAAAGCTCCTCTTTATTCTTCATAATGTGCTAATCCTATATACTTGTTCTTTGACTGGTTATGCAGCCTTTTCGGAAGGAGAGTTTGAGATGAATGTGTAGCAGCTCTGAATAGATCTGGAAGGAAAAAAAGAAAGGGGGAAAAAAAGAAAAATTCTTACTAAGATGAATTTATTATCACTGAAACGAACGCAGTTATCTCCATCAAACCAAGATGTGGAGCCCTGTGCTGATCCGTGGGAGAAATATTAAATTCATCGCCACGTTTTTCATATTACAAAAGGGCTCCCAGTCTGGACAAACGGCCTGTGCCAAGTAAATCATTTCCCCAAGCCAGGTTCTCCTAGCGTCAAGTTGAACTAAAGGAATCTAAAGGTGGGTATTTCAAAAGAAATATTTCATCTGAATGTTCCCAAGACTGATATTAATTCTTTCATCACATCTGTTCAACCAGCTTGCTGTGGCCAGTATCTGAGAGATGAAAGGCAGGGAAAATGCAATTTATTAATAAAGTGGGGTGTGCACATTCACTTGGAAAAATGTCTGCCTTTCAAAAAAAAAACACCAAAGATATACTGTGTCTTCATTTTTTTCCAGCGGGTCTCATTTACCAAGTTAGCTACCAGCGGGCTTCCAATAATTTTAAATAAGGCTGTGTGTGTGTGATTTTGTTGTTAAGAGCTTGTTTTGTTTTGAATTATTTCAATACCTATTTAAAAATTAAACACCTTTTGTGTCAGATCCTGTTTGTAAATGGAAGGCAAAATCATTTCAGAATAATTGGGAGATGCAAAAGTGACTGGGACCTACAAAGAACCAACGGATTCTCCCTTCCGTGTAAACTCCATTGTGCTGCCAACTGCAAACGCTTGTTATACTTCTTCAGCAGCCAATGGCAAAGCAGCACTGCCCCCACCCCCACGCCCACCCCCACTTCCCATTCAGCCCCAGAACCTTGCAAGAAGCGATTAGTGAGTCACTAAGTGTAGGAA
>PVJX010028519.1:0-13409 GCA_004027295.1 Dolichotis patagonum | reverse complement strand
GTTATACTTCTTCAGCAGCCAATGGCAAAGCAGCACTGCCCCCACCCCCACCCCCACCCCCACTTCCCATTCAGCCCCAGAACCTTTCAAGAAGCGATTAGTGAGTCACTAAGTGTAGGAAATTAGAAATAAAATGTTTTCTTTCCTGCATAAATGAAGACAAAAAAATAATAATTTGACTCCGTCTAGCCTGTCTGATATATCCTGCAAGAGAATAAGCTACCACTACTACCATTTACATTATAAAAACAGCAAGCAGGTTACAGATCCTTTCCCTTGTTTTCCAAACAATACTGCCATTTGGAGTGTTCCTCAGTCACCCCGCACCTGCCCCTGTAATTTGCCCTTTCCTGACCGGGATGTGAACTCACACCTAACACCCCTTGTGACTCAACCTGTCCTGCAAGTCAGGGAGAGAGCCCGCCCCTGCAAACTTGGCAAGTGCTCCCCATCTCAGACCCCACACTTGCTCAGAGAAATCAGGGGACCGTCAACCAAAGAGTGAGCCAAAGCTTTTCTTGGGAGACTCTTGCTGTTTTTCTGTTCAAGATTTTTCTTAATATTTGTTATTGTAAGAATAATATGCATTCATTTTATCAAAGTAAGAAAATTCCAATACTCATTTTAAAAAGAATAAAAGTTATTCATATTTTCTGACATTGCTCTGGTTCCTGGAAAATTCTCCTCATTCTTCAGAGGCCTAATAGGCAAATTGCTATTTTTAAATGCACTGAAGACAAAGACTTTCCACTTGACTGAGTCTGGCTCTTCTAGCTCTGTTTTTCAATTAAGACCCATCCCTGGACAGAGGCACAAGAGCCCCATTGCAGCAAAAATTTAATCGGTCTATTCAGCCAGACCCTCCCACTTTCAGTATCTTATCATCCTCAAAATTTGGCCAAACTCTTCTCCCTATCCAGTCTCCCGGCTGATTTCTGATCACACTGGCCTGACTTCAGCAAAATTCCTGTTCAGTTTTGCAAAATTTACCCTACCCTCATGCCATTTCTGTCTACTATTCCACCACCAACACCAACACCTTGCTCCTGGGCGTTCTTTCTGCTTTACTGTCCTGTTTTCAGAGGTCAGCCCCGTCTCTCTCCCTGACTGCAAAACCCCATCACACAAGTGGGGGAATTTTTCTCTTTGAAAAGGAAATGTTTAGATAAAATGGATTTAGTTCAGTTGAATACTCAAGGATTTCCACATTGGGCCGTACTGGCAGTAGAAGAGGTTTGGGAGCTCTGCTCTACCAGCAGGAAGGGAAGGCTGTGTAGATAGGACACAGAAGCGAAGCAGACACGACTGGATGGGCTAGAGCCAGGCATTTGCCTCTTCTGAGTATGATCCAGCGGAAACTTGCTGGCTAATGCTTACTTGCTAGTGTTTGATTGGTTACTCTTCAACTTCATTTTACTATTTACACTTAACTGAGATTTGGTTTGCTTACAGAAGAACTACAGACAAAGGACCTTTGTGAGCCTCAGTGGCCTCTCAATCTATTTTCAGAGCAGTACCAACACAGCATTTCCACTGTCGGCTTAACCAGTCATCCTAGGTTGCAATATGCCACTCAGATTTAATCTCTTTGGAAAGACAAATATTTTGTAAACCTGGGCAGTTAAAAAGGACTGTTTTGCAGTGAATCATCTTTTTTTTTTTTTTTTTTTTTTTTGGTGGCATCATTATCTCTAAAAATAAAGCCAGGCCTGGTAGTGCAGACCTATAATCCCAGCTACTCAGGAAGCAGAGGCAGAAGGATACCAAGTTTGAGGTCAGTCTGGGCAAATTAGTGAAACCCTACATCAAAAGAAAAAAAAGTTTTGTTTTGTTTTGTTTTGTTTTGTTCAGGCCTGGAAATGTAGCTTAGTAGCAGATCACTTGACTAGCATCCTTTCCCCCAGAACAGAATGGGAACGGTCAGGGGGCAAATATACATACACACATGCAAAAGAAAGGTAGACAGGGAGAAACAGATTATGGCTGAGGACCAAAGTGGAACATCAACTCTTCAAATAGCCACAAAACTTACCTTACAGACCTAAAATAACAATAATCCTAATGGTTTCACATAGCACGTTATAGAAATCATGTGGGGTAGTGGTTAGGTGGGGAACTAGAGACATGTCCAGACACAGCATCTCTCAAAACAAACCCTTGGGATTCCTTCAGGAATTTATACTTTGAAGAGTGAAATCTCAAGTATTATTAATGTGGAAAAATTAGAACAATTTGCTTTAGAAAGCTCTGTTCTGACTGCATAAAGTACTAATTTATAAGTGATTTATATGGTGAAAACATGAAAGCTAACCAGTCTCAGGGGAGACCTCTCGGCATGACAACAGTTTAAGGTAAAATATTCCTGAGCTCAAAAAATAATGACCTAAAACTCTACACTATAATTATTTCTGCTAAAGTTACAAAGGAAAGGACATATAAGCACTAATTTAGCATCAACAAATTAACAAGAAAATGTGCTCCCGAAGCAGAATGAAATGATGACAACAGTTCTATTTGTTTTGCATGCTGAAATTTCTCACCTTAGGAAATTTATAACAAATTAGTCAAACAAAAGATTTCTATTTATCTAGGGATCAACCTACTATTTTTTCTTGATTGAACTTCTTTGGAAGTCCTTGGCAGACACTTTCTTGCTCAATACCATCTTCCTATCTGATTCTAAAAGTGTGCCCAGAGAAAGGAGGGAAGTCACGTTTTGTGTGTGTAGCACTGGGATTCACGCCAGGGCGTGGGCGTGCAGACAGCACTCCTGCACTGAGCCACTTCCCCAGCCCTTTGGATTTTCTTTGTTTTTCATTTTGAAATACAGCTTCTCTATGCTGCCCAAACTGGCCTTGAACTCTCCATCCTTGCCTCAGGCTCCTGGATAGCTTGGATTAGAGTCCTGTGCCATTCTACCGAGTTGAGAAAGTCAGTTTGAATAACCTCTGCTTTAATCACTGACAGAGTTCACAACATGGTACCTCAAAATTTGGAATTTTTTGTAGGAAATTTTTCCAGCTAATGGAATTTTAAGAACAATAGGCACTGAACCAACTCTCTGACCTCAACCCTCTATCCCTGAACCAAGGTCTTAGATCCCCATGTGTGAGGACTCCTCTCTGTAGCCAGAACTGAGCATTCTCCAAGACAGTGGCGCCAAGAGGACCTGATGAACAGGCTCTACTAGTCTCTTCAGTTCACTACCCTGTGTACTAGTTCAGCTTTTCTAGTGGAACAGAATCAATAGAAAGTGTACATACAATTATGCAAAGGGATTTATTAGATAGGCTTAGAGGATCGCAAGAGAAAGACCTCACGGTGGCCAGGCAGTGGAGCCTCCCCTTCATTTTCTGGCCTACATGTCAACCATTCACAGACAGAACTGTGCTTTACTGTTCTGCTAGGCATTCATTAATTCATTCCAGTTGACACATCATGATTAACAGTAACACCCTTACTCCTATCTTTTATCCTATCACACTTCTCCATGCCTGTCTAGCACTATCAACCCTAGCATTAAAATGCTTGGGCTTAACCATTTCTCTGAGCCTGAATTTCCTTATGAAGGCTTCTGTATCACACAAAACCTACCAAATAAATTAGCATTTCTTTCATGTTAAACGATAGTTTGTTCGTCTAATTTACAGGGCCTTAGCCTTGTTAATGTAGAGAAAGAGAAGCTTTTGTTCACTTTGCAATTGGAAAAAGTTGTTTCTGAAAAAGTTATTGCAGGTGAGAGCAAAGTGATAGCTACATAAACACCAGCAGCAAGTGTTTACTGAACTCCCTTCCATTCCTGAGTGGCCGAGGAGTGGCATACCAGTGTCATCTGACATGGAGTGGGGGCTATCAGGACCTCCATTTGACAGGAGTGGAACCTGACTAGAAAGGTTTGGTAATATCCCTAATGTACACAATCCTTTCTCAAGAGAACCCAGATTCAAAAACAGGAACTTAGGTCTCACATCTTGAGCATATGGACCTAGCAATGGTGGAATTGGGGGTGATTTTTATTTTCTTTCTATTTCTGGTTGTTGTGTTGTGTTGTTCTTGTTGTTTTTGTTCTTATTATGGGTTAAAAACTGGTGGTCAACTTAACACCAGCTGAATTGAATCAGCATGGTGCTGAGCATAGATGGCCCACCTGGGGAAAGTTGCCAGCATAAAAAAGAGACGTGGAGAGGAAGAGCTAGGTTCCCCTAAGCATTGCTGTTTGGACCTGTCGGTTCTCCTGCAGCAGCCTGTCATGCTGGCTTCCTTGATATGAATACAGCTATCATCATCAGAGGAGCTTGGGACCTTGTCACTGAGAGTGGCTGTGTTCACTTTGGGGGAGCTCTGGTCCTTACATTGAATACTGATTCCTGGCTCCAGAGGGGAAGACATGTGCTGTTCAATCTCCAGGAGAAGCTTGTCGTGCTGGCTTCCTGATATGAACTCATCTGTTCTCAAGGTCTGAGAAGCTCAGGACCTCATTGTCACTGAGGATGGTTGTGGTACTTTTTAGGGGAGGCCCAGTCCTTATTTTGAGTATTGCTTCTTGGCTCCAGTGTGGAACACTCAGCCTACTGGTACAGATCCTTAACCTTACTGACACAGACTTTCAAGCTTCCACCACTGACCTTTGAGCCTTCCCAGCACAGATCTGTGAAACAGATTTGCATGGGTCATTGCTGTGGGCTGTAGGTTTTCAGCTGAACTTGTACAGGTTAATGCCATGGGATCTGGGCCCTTGGATACATTACCTAGGTCTTTAGTGTTATGGGCAGATTTCCTGCACTTCCTTGTATTTAACTCTGTGTGACCATCATAAAATAATAGTATAAATGATGTGTCCTGTATATAAACATTCTTCTTGTAACCCCTGACTACAACAATTGTTGTTGTTGTTACTGTTATTTTCTATCGGGGTCTTGCTATGTAGTTCTGCACTATCCACATTCTTTGGCAATGTGCCTGTTCTCTAAAAAGTGAAGGGTAACCAGTCTTCCCAGCACCATTGGTTAAAGAGGCTATCCTCCATCAAAGGGATTTGGCCCATTTGTCAAAAATAACATAACTAAGAGTTGTTTCTGTATCTTCTATTCTGTTCCATTGATCCATGAGTCTTTTTTTCTAATACCATGCTGTTTTTATCACTGTAGCTTTATAATATAACTTGAAGTCTGGGACTATGATGCTCCCTTGTTTGTCTTTGTTGCCCAGAGTTGCTTTTGTTATTCTAGGTCTATTCTGGTTCCATATAAATTTTAGGATTGCTTTTCTGAAGTTCTATAAGGAATGTTATTGGTATTTTGATTGGGATTGCATCACATCTATATAAGACATTTGCCATTTTGACTGCATTAGTTCTGCTACCCAGGAACAGGGGGTACCTCTTAACTTTTGATGTCCTCTTCAATCTTCTTTTTCAGAGCACTGCAGTTATAATTGCAGAGGTCTTCCATTTTCTTGGACAGGTTAATTCCTAAGCATTTCATTTTTCTTGATGCTATTGTGAAGGGATTCTGAAGTTTGAACCTAGACCTATATTTCTCACCTCCCACTAAACTAAAATCAAAATAAATCTAAGGTCTCGACATTAGAACAGAAACAATCCAATGGAAAACAAGATAAGCAAAACTCTTGATGACACAGGTGTAGGCAAAGACTTTCCAAAAAAAACCCCAGTTGCACAAGAAATAATACCAAAGATCAACAAATAGGATCTAAATAAAAAGCCTCTGTGCAGAAAGGAAATCACTAACAGATTGATGAGACAACACATAGAATGATATAAAAAATTTGCCAGCTACTTTTCAGATAAAAGATTAACATCTAGAATATATAGAGAACTAAAAAAAAAAAATTAGACCTGCCCCAAATTTAAAGACCCAATTTAGAAATGGTTTTCTGAAATGAATAGACATTCTTGAATGGAGAAATACAGCCAAAAAAAAAAAAAAAAAGTTCGACTTCACTGGCCATTTAAGTAATGCAAATTAATATAGCACTGAAATTTTGTCTCACTCCAGAAAGAATAGCTACCATCAAGAAATTAACCAATAACAAGTGGTGGTGAGAGTCTGGAGGAGGAGAAAAGAACCCTTGTCTACTGTCAATGGAACATAAATCAACACAACCACTATGGAAACCACTATAGAGACTTCTCAGAAAAACTAAAAATAGAAATTCCATTTGACTTAGCTACCCTTTATTTAGATATTTTCCAAAAAGAGTTGAAGACACCATCCCATACTGATATATGCATATCTGTGTTTATAGCAAAGCAATTCACAATAGCTAAATCTTTGAAGTAACCTATATGGCCATTAACGGATGGATGGATATAACAAACATGGGAGACTTATACACAATGGAGTATTTATACACTACTCTGCTCGAAAAGAATAAATTTAAGTCATTTGTAGGAAAATGGATGCACCTTGAGAACATAATGTTAAGTGAAGTAACTCAGACCCCCAAGCTTAAATATGGCACGGTTTCTCTTTTATGAAAATATATACATATATACATATATGCATATATATGTGAGTGTGTATATTTATATATATGTATATATATACATATACATATATATATATACATATATATATATACATATACATATATATATATATATATATATACATTCATAGAAAGCAAAGTAAGGAACACAGGGACTGCTGCCAGCAGCTCTCTAGAATACATTAAAAGATGAAAGCAGGAGAGAGTGGAGGCTGAGAGATCATATGAACATATTCACTTAATACTGCAGGGAAATAGAAGAAAAACGACTGTCAAAAGTTCAACCAAAAGCAGTCTTAGGTGAGAATGAGAGCTAGCCCAGCTCGGAGGTGTCTGGGGAACACACTGTGGAGTGGATGGCAGGCAGGAATGCATAAAGACAAAGACACACCCTGAAATTCTCTAAACTGAGACAATACTGTCTTCTTCACTCATCTGAATGCATCACTCTCCTCCATATCATCGATTCTGTCTTATAAGCTGAGTTACAATGTATTAAAACAAAAACAGAAACTCCCACAGGGATTCAGATAACCACTGGCTGAAGATAAGTCTTGGATTTGATGGCTTGTAAACCTGGGCAAGCTGTTAACGCATCTAGATAGCCCATCTTATTTCTTCAGGCTGCTGTAACAGAACTCCATAGGCCAGGTGGCTTATAAAGAGCAGAAATTTCTTTCTCACAGTTCTGTCAGCTAGGAAGTCCAGCGTTAAGCACCAGCAGTTTCATCATCTGGTGACAGTCCACTTCCTTACCTTTGGCTGTCTTCTCTTGGCTCAGCATGGCAGAAGTGGGTAGGGACCTCGCCAAAGTCTCTTTATCTGAGCACTGATGACTCAAGACCTAATAATCTCCAAGAGTTCCTCCCTCCCAGCACTATCTCACTGGGGATTAGGTTTCCACACTTGGAGTTAGAGGGGCATGACTATCCCACCTACAGAATGTATCTACAAATTTGCATGAATTACAGCAAACAGGAGGGGAAGATTTTGAAGCCTTTCTACAGTCTGCTCTCAGACATACATTGATAGGGTGCGAGTGAGGACAAGGGAGGTCAGACTATTGAAGAAACAAGGAAATTTTTTAATTGCATACTAGGTACAAAAATAGGTCTGTAAAATGGGGCACACTGGATCCACACTCAGGGTGAAACTGGACTCAACACCATCCTAACCTAATCCTCAAAGATCCCTCATGTATGCTGGAAAAAGAAGCCTCTACATGGTTGTATGAGCAAATAGAAAGAGGAAGGTTATTGGCTAGATAAAGGCGTATTAGTCCCAAAGTATACCGGAATGTCACAGGGTTCTAGGGGTGAAGCACAGAGTTTCTGAAGTATGGGAGGTTGAGTGTCGATAAGCATCATCATTCTAGGGCGTGAAGACAGCAATGGTGACAGGCCATGGTCACCAGAAGAATCACTGGGATCACCTGCACAGCAGAGCCAGGGGATAGCTCGGGTAATGGCCTGCAGTGCTGTACAGAAAGGGACGGAATTGAAAGTCTGTGTGGCTGGGATTACTGATAAAAGTGTTAAATTGATCTTACCCAAGACTCATGTACTGTTGTGTCCTAAAGGAGTTTTTCTATGGAAATTTTATGCACCATTGTCCCATTATCCATGGCGGACACATTCCAATACCGGCAGTACGTATCTGAGGCTGTACATAGTACAAAACCTAATAAATACCTATACAAAAGTATCGTTTATAAATCAGGAAGGTAAGAGATTAATAGTAATTATAATAAAATAGAGCAATTTTATGAATAGACCATAATAAAGGTTATGTGAATGTTCTCTTTCTCTAACTGCTGAGGAGCAGGTCAGATATTTGCATGGTCACACAAGATAAATAGATGACTTGTGTCCTGGGACAGGACAGGAAATGACCCAAGGTCTCTGCATGTTGCTCTGAAAGGAGCACAATTCTGGAAAAATGAGAATTAGCCAGGACAATAGAAAATTATGAGCCTGACTTTTGGGGCCATGTTGACCTCCAAGGAGATTGCTATCCTTTGAATATATAGCAACAATATCCAGAAAACAGGACACCGCACCAAAGGCAGCAAACATCTGCCTAGGTAACTCCACTTAAATGCTGGTCCAGCATTTGTCTACTTTGAAAGACTTGTAGGTCTTTTTCCTGGGTTTGCACTGCTGTCACTACTATTCTATCACCTTTCTGATTTTCAGTTTGATATTCATTTACTTTTCTTCTACTCGCAGATCTACTTCCCAGACCTACAACAATAATGTCTTTGGTTTACTGTCTAATGAAAGAAACAGAGGGCTTGAACAGTGCAGAAAGCACTTTCCAAACTAATTGTTCCCCTTAGTGTCTTGTCAGGGAAGCCTCAGCTCTTACCAGGAGACCCACACACACTGACTTTAGAGATCGCAGCTATAACTCACCCTCATGATGCAGTAGACAGAAGTGTAGCTATAGGCAACATCGACTTCCAGCTCTGTGTGTTTGGGCATTTGCAAAGGCTGGTCTGCTTTTCAATGGGTCCCTTTAACACCAAGTAGAGGAAAAGCCAAGAGTTCTGGGCAGTACTTCAAAAGTCAACAGCTGCTCTGCACTCCTGTTCGGTCCTAATTTACCACTTGGATGCTTGCTGACGAGCTGCTTGTATGAGTATTTGATGGCATCGCAGTGCATTCCCTGCTTCACCCACTGGCTTGTCAAGCTTTGGACAGAAACCTGGTACCCCAGACATTTGGCTCCCCTGCAAGACAGCTTGTTATAAGGAAGAGAATATTTGATGAGACGTCCAGAGTCCAGTTTCAGGTCTGAACTGTTCCTAATTACGTACATAGTCCCTAAGTCTTAGTTTGTGGGTTTTGCTCTTGTTATTACCCCTTAGCATTGTGTTACATGAGTCTTAAATAGACACAAAAGTAGAATCAGTAAAATTATGCGTTTATGGGCCTGTCGTCTACTTTCAACAATTTTTAACTTATGATCAATTTTTATTCATCTTCTTGGTTTTCATTAAACAAATCTCAGACTCACATCATTATATGTATAACTTTCAGAATGTGTCACTAAAAGATTAAGAGCATTTTATTTTGAAAATATTATTTCAAAATTATTTCTTAGTAACATTATATATTTATAACTGAACAACATTTTCCGATGTTCAAATAGCAGTCACAATTGTGTAATTTTCAAATCTTTTGTTTTTGTTTTTTGTTTTGCTTTATTTGATTGGGGTGGGGCCTTTCTAAATTGCCTAAACTGTCCTCCAACTCCCAATCCTCTGTCCTGAACCTCTTGAATAGCTGAACAGCTAGGATTATAGGTGTGTAGCACCATCCTGGGATTATAGATGTGTGCCACCGTGCTGAGTTTGTAGTCATCAAATTTTTTAAAATATTCTTTTGAATGGGATCCTGATGATGGGATCCAAAGGCATAATTGCTGGAAAACCTCTCAGGACTCTTATAAACTGCAGGTTTTTCTTTTCCCTCTCTGTGTGGTGTGGAGGGAGTAGGTGATATATCACTAGACTTACTTAATCATGACTTCTCTTATGCATTATTATGGATATTGAATGTTCCAGGAGCCTCTACATGCCTTGTATTTAGGAAGCGTGATCATTTCACTTGCGGTAAGAGTGCTCTAAGGTAGCCTTATGTCCTTCCATCGTGCAGCATATAGCGTCCAGATGCTCATCTTTCGGGGTCATTAGCAGCCATCAGTAATCACTGCCAGATCCCTTCCTTTTACTAGGGGCTGCAAAATGTCAATTCATTAATTCTAGCTCGCCTTCTACAGTTACTAGCTGAAGTATTTCTATAAATAGCAACTCTTTCTCTTAAAATATTTGGTTGCCCCAAGGTACAGTTAAATACAAAAAATGAAGTACTTGTTTGAATTTTCTCCCATATTTACAAATTTTAAAAAATAATAATTATTTCTGTAGCATCTTCTAGGGAAGACCAGAGAGATTTTTGTTTAAAGTTATTCTATACTTCTAGATTCAAACGTATTTGATGTGCTCATCCACTCAGGTTATTATTTTCTTACTTTTGGCCCCACTAGCGAGTGGGCACCCACTTCACTAAGGCTGTGATAGCCTTGCAATCTGACCCCAAAATCTTCAGTAAGTGTCTTGGTGTCTGTTGTAATGAAATCATGTACATTTTCACAGACTTGCAATTAGCCATTTTTTCTAAGAGCTCCGGCTTTTGTATATTCAAAGTTAAATTTTTTCCTAGTTTACAGTATTAAATTTGTGAACATACACAAAAGCAAAGAAAGTGGCATAATGAACAATTTACGACCTATACATTATCCAGTTTGAACACTTATAACTTCAAGTGCATTTTATTTCATTTATGCTCACACCTACTTCTCACCCACTCCTTCGTCTCTTCTCTCTGAATTATTTTAAGCAAATTCTAGCTATCATATCAGTTTTATCTCAAGATATTCTCACATAAATTTGCTCTTTCTTTCTCCTCTCTTTTTCTCCTCTATTTCTAACATAAAATAAGAGTAAACAAAAAGGGAGAAATCATAATCACTAGCAAGAAGACAAGGCAAAAAAAAGAAGAGAAGAGAAGGGAAGAGAAGAGAAGGGAAGGGAAGGGAAGGGAAGGGAAGAGAAAAGAAGAGAAGAGAAGAGAAGAAAAGAGAAGAGAAGAGAGAAAAGAAAGAAAAGAAAAGAAAAGAAAAGAAAGAAAAGAAAAGAAAAGAAAAGAAAAGAAAAGAAAAGAAAAGAAAAGAGAAAGGAAAAATCTTGTGTCTCTAAAGTGTGTGGGTCCAGAGGCAAATACATGACTTGCTTTAGTGCTATTTTACGGAATTAAGGTACTAATAATACAAAAACTTGAGTCATTAGAAAGTTATATGTTGATGTTGACCTTGGATAGCTTAAAATCAAGTATTCAAGAAATGTACTTAAATGGATCATGTCTACTCTCCGTGATTCTGGATAAGATGGTTATAATTTCATGGTTAAATTATAAGCTATTATGTATTTACGACATGATTGAATGTATGTCATTTCAAACTCAGCCTAAGATAAATGACCCACGTTTCAAGTTTAGCTTATTCTACTAGAAAAAAGACAGCAATTTTATTAGGAAAAAAAGACAACTTTGGGCTGTTACAGCAGAAAGACAAATGTATCACATATTCTAAATGTAATTCAGTTGAAGGCAATGGAATTTGTTACACACTATGGTGTTTGAGAAGGTATGTGAACTTCTTAAATGTGCTCCACGCCTCAATACTATTAAGTCCTGATACATCCAGTTGACACATCGCGTCATCAACCTGCCAGGAAGCCTTCGGAGAGCCATCTGTCCCAGGACCCAAATCAAATATGTACCCTGACTGTTAAAAAATATTTTGTTAAACTAAATGAGTGAGCTGTCTTTGACAGACCTGCCAAATGAATTATGACAGAAGTCGGCCATTTTGGGCCCTAGGGCAGTACTATCAGACAGAAAAGTCTTTTTTATTTTTTTCCAGTTGTTGATCTTACACAGAATAAATGCCTCATTTTTTCTGTTATGACTCTTGGTTGAGGTGTCTTGGGATCTTGCACTCTTTTAAAAGGAAATTTAACAAAGTAGAGATATCATTATCCTCCAAATTGTTTGAGGCGGTATATACAAAGTCAGCATAGAGTATAATGTTACTTCCAATTCACAAGAAATTTGAGACAACAGAAATAGTTGCTAGAACACAGTTGACCTGGTTTCAAATTTCAGTGCTAATACTCTGTAGGTTCCTAGTGTTTTAAAGTGAAATAATAATATCTTTACAAATTGCTGTAAAGTTTATGGCATTAAGTGTCTGGCATATGTAGACATTCATAAAAAGATGGCTTCGTTATTATTATCTAACAAGAGGTTTCCTCTAAAATTACTAACTTAAAGCTTTGCACAGATAAATACCAGATTCTGAGTACATGTGAAGCAATCAAGAGTAGTCAGCTCAATATCCAGCTGGAAAATACAGAACCTGCTTAAAGTCACTCATAACCAAAAACAGCGACACCACCACAAATAAACACCACCAACCACTCATCCACTCTGCCGGCTGGAACAAAGCTGTCTACCCAGGGTCTCCAAAGACTCAAATTCTTTCTAATAATGTATGTGACAATAGTTGTTAGAATTTAACTTGCCTTTGGGCATCTTTACATGCCCAATGTGCACAAGAGGATTTTATTTTTTGACAAAGGTTTCTCTATTTAAGTGTCCCTTCCCTGGTCTGACTAATGTGTTAGTGATTCTACACAGCCCAGCTTGGCTTTACTGCTCTCCTGCTGGGTCAGACAACAGGAACCTTCCGTGATCCATAGAGGTGCGGTGTTCGGTTTCTCTGTCTGACTCCCTGAATTCCCAGGAAAGTCAACAGAGACAGAACAGAAAGCAAAAGCAGAGAATGCTTCATTTCCCTCAGGCTTTTCTTGTATCCCTGTGACTTTCTTTAGGTCAAAGGCCGGTGGAGCTATGTAAATGGCTAAGACTTCTCTAAGACAAAAACTCATTTTTTAGTTTTATTACATTTCTTTGTATTTTGTTATTCCTCTGCATTATGGTTTAGGAAAGTTCTGGAAAATACAAAGATCTTACTCATGAGGGGGAAAACTACTTAAAACAATTACCTAGCTTTTGGTGTTTTCTTAAGAAACATTTTCTTCCCACAACTATGTGGGGGTTTACTTTCTTGCAAGAGATGGGCTTTCTGCAAATTTCCCATTGGCAGGAGTCCAATGCCATAATTACTTTCAATTAAACCTTCAAGTGTTTCTCTTTTTCTTTGTTATCACCACAAACAATTCCTTCCTCTGAGCACTGCAGTCAGTCTAACTCAGTGAGCTTCCAGAAGCAGCCAGGAGACCACAGCAGGCTTCTGCCCTGCCTTGTGTGTTC
>PVJX010028518.1:0-23775 GCA_004027295.1 Dolichotis patagonum | reverse complement strand
AGCAAACATATTTATTATATCAAACTAAGTAATGGTGGGAAGCTTAGCATATGTAAGGTTAAACTATCAAAATAGACATATGTAAGCCTTTTTATGACTATATCTGAAATTTGCATTTTTTCACAATTTGCTAGTGGCCTAAGAAGGTAACACTCATGAAATTGAGGGGTCCACTATAGTTGAAAAATAAGTACAGTGTCTGATGTGGTAAGTGCTATTCATAGGGTTAAAATATTATAGCAAGTCAGAGATGTCTATGAGGGGAAGAGAAAGCCATCTACTTAAATTTTATACAGAAAAATAATGGAAGGGATTGTGAGATGAAGAAGAAAACACAAATAACTGCAGAGGCAAATTCTTGCCAGGTAGAAGGAGGATTTAGATGGGAGTTGCTTGGTGGATCTGAATATTACAAGAAAATCAGTGTAGTGGAGAGAGGTAAATGCTGGAGAATGAGTATTGCTGAGTCCATGAAAGAAGTCTGGGAAAATAACACCTGCTAGCAACCATTGTGTGAGCCTGTTGTGTGACCTTCACAAGTTTCCTAATTGCTCTTTCTCAGTTTTTTCATCTTTAGAATAGGAGTAAATCTATCTAACTGGGTTATTCTCATGGTAAAATTGGTTGTATTTGGCCCTTGTAAAAACACAGAATAAAAGTAGTTGAAGTCAGAAAGGTAGGAGGTGGAAAATTTGTAGAACACTGATTTTTACTCTAGTAGACTTAGGAAACCAAATATTTTGAATAGAGGAAATGTAAATTAGACATATATTTTCAGTGGAACAAATATTTGTACATGTTTCATTCTCAACAGAAGCAAAAAATTACATGGGAAGAAACTTGAAGCTAAACTCTAACTTTTCTTCCCTTATTTTATCTTATTTGCATGGGTCCCACCAAGTGAATAGCAAGTCTTTTGTGGTTTAAAAATGTTGAAGCACTTCAAAAGATTGATATAATCTTCTCCACTTGTTAGCCTAGTAACACACAGGTTCATGCTCAGTGGCACAAATTCACTTTCAGTTTGGGGGTAAGCGTGAGAGTGGGAGAAGAGACATGGTAAGTGCACAGTGATCCATAAGAAATGTGGATGCCTGTCTAAACTTCTTATTCTGAAGATTACAGGTGAGAAATGAGAATATAGGGAAGCCATATTCAAGAGCAGCATCAGAGAATAGTATGTGACTTTGTACATTTCACTATTCTTAACTATTCCGGGAACTTTCTTTCCCCTACTTTGATTACTCATTAAGAATTGGCTCAATTTATCATCAAAGTGTATGGCCCTTCTATCTAGTGTATTGTTTCCATATTCCATTCTCTTTGTCCCTTCCTTTTTTCCCCTTTCCTTTATTTATTTATTTTTTTTGTTTCTCATCAGAAGCAATGCAACTTGGTTATAAATAGCAAGAGCCTGGAATTGCCAGCTGGATGCTTTTCTTCTAGACAATGACAAAAAGAAGAGGCTAATGAACAGAAGCTCATGTTGGTGATGAGAAGCAATTAAATGGGGAAATAAGGACAAATATTGCACTTCAGATGGACAGGCACAAACACGCACATGCACACACACATGCACAGAGACACACACACATACACAGAGACACACATAGGCACACACACATGCACAGAGGAACAGGATAAAAACAGAAATCAAGGTCAATCAGACTTCACAAACTGCTTTTTTTATTTCAAGGACCTAAAGATGCTAGGACTCCTGACATGCACAACTGAATTTCCCCCAAATTAATCCCATCACTCTGAAAATAGCCAATCTTGAAATAATGATGATGTCAAGTAGTAAAGTAGTTCTTAGCCTTAGGGATAAGGAAGCCAGCAGTGTAGTCATGGACCAGCGTGCCAGCTTGTTAGAATGATGTCTATAGAGGCAAGATGGTACCTGGAGGCAGTATCTGGGGGAATTTCAGCAAATGGCTTCAATCCTTCTGTCACATTGCATTTCCCCACAAAGCCATGAAGCAATACAGGAAAGCCATCAGTAATTATATGGAGTCACTCTTTTGATTCAGTGGTTACTGGCATTTTATTTTCTTTGTAATCTATGAATTCTTGCTATCTCACTTTCAGTTAATTTAGGATTCTTCTTTAGAATCATTGTGGCCCAAGTATCTGCAATTTTAAACAATTCTACGCTCTTTTTTCAGCTTAACATGGAAAACAATGATACTTTCTCTAACTGATAGAAAAACAGTAAATATAAAGCTCAGAACAGGAAATCATAGGGTCCTGGGTTCAAATCTCAGATTTATGGTTAACCAGATATATTTTATGTAAGCTACTTGCCCAAATAAAGACTCAACTTCCTGAAATGTAAGAAAAGATAGAAATAGTATCTCAATAAAAGCCTCTTCTTGGGAATTAGAGGAGAAGTATACAAAGTGGCTAGTACACAACAAGTACTAAGAAAAGTTATGTACAATTATATATTTTGAAATTCAATCATTTCTCATCAATACACTTAAACATTTTGTAGATGTGAATGAAATTTTAATTTAATTCATTACCAACAATTTAAATCTACAAACAAATAAAACCCAGGCTAGGAATTTTTTTTCTCTTTTAGATGTTGTATTTTATATTATAATTAAAGCATTGCTCGAGACTAATTACATCCTTGATTTGAATTTCAGTTCTGTTGAAGATGACAGATAGAAAAAAGATTTTCAGTACTGAAGATGGGAAATATAAAATTCCCCTTTACAGAAAGAGGAAATAAGAAGAGTTAGTTAATCAGCCAATAATCAAATGATTCTAAATGAGAAATAATTGATTAGGGAGCAAGTTTTGAGATCAAATAGATACAGTGGAAGAATCCAAAGTGTGTTAGCCATCCAATATGTGACATGGCTGACACAATTTATTTATCCAGTGACTGTGCCTTAGTATTCTGGTTTGGAAAATCATTCCACTTTCCATTATTTACACAACATGGTGAGTATTTGAAACTTATTCAAAAGCATTGTCACTGAAGAGTTTTGTAGAATAAGATAGTTGAAAAACAGTAGGGAAGCAAAGTAATTTCAGACTCAGATTCTACTACAAGATAAATGTCAAAATTGCGCCAAATATATCCATGAACTGAAAACAACCCTGCTTTGGAATCAGCCTGTTCATGTTTGTGGCTTTGCTGCGTACATGAATCCATCTGTGTTCTCTGCCATGTATGCTTTGCGTTGGTGAACACAGATGTTATAATTACTAGGTCACTTTTTAAAAATAATATCCTGAATTTCTGCTTGCACCCTCTGTAGTGTTTCACTCTCAACTGATATCATCACATAAAAGGAAAAATAAGTATACGATTCATTCCCAGGCTGTAAATAAAGGATGTGTGAGCTCACAGCAATGCTGCATGCTTCTGTTGTAGTGGGTTTTCATGTTTCAGATGGCGCATACTTACGAGGCTCTTTGTGGTATCAATTGCTGCCAAGACAATAGAAAGAAAACCGAATTGCTCATTTCTGAACTTGCTTCTTCCAGTCATGTGAGTGAAGATGAGTTTGGAGAGGTCACTTGAAGAAGAGCTCCACTTTGGAAAAGAGTGAGCTGACCCTCCAATTACCCCTACCCACGCACTCTCTTCTTAAATAAATAATTCACGTAAGAACATAGGAAGCCTTTTTACAAAGGTAAACATCTTCCATAACTGAAGAATTCCCTTGGACCAGCTCTTCAGTTTAATAAGCAGCACTGAGGATCATTCACTTCTTGAGATCTGTCAGGGAGAAACTGTGACACTTAATAACTATCTACCTTCACAGAAATTGAAATAATTTCTTGCACACTTGCAAATGATTTCCCATGCCACCCTACAAAACATTGGAAAGAGTGTTTCAGTTGTCTGTTTCTGGGTAACACATTACTCAACTGAAATGAATTGCTGATTTGCTCATGGGCCTGGGGGCTAGAAATGGGCAGAGTTCACCTACGTGGATTGTCTGTGCCTCATGGCATGGACCAGAGAAATAGAAGCCCCACCACAACCTCATCCTCACACCTCACACAGGGGCTGGAGACGGCTGGCAGTTGCGGGTGAGCCTGCAGCATTCAGCACGTGGCTCTCTGCGTAGCAATTGCCTGTCTTTGCAGTGTGGTGCTTTGGATCCAAGAAGAGACACTAAATTAACAGTAAGAGGAGACACTTCAGTAGATGATAAAAAACCAAAAAACTGATGGTAGCAGTTTTAGGATCCAAAGTTTTTTTTTCCTTTTCTTTTTTCTTTGAACTGGGAATCAAACTCAAAATTCGTGCTTGCCAGGGAGGCACTGTGCTGCTGAGTTATATCCCCAGCCCTAGGATTCAAAGTTTAAGTTTAAGATCTAAAGTTTAGGAAAGTTTGGGATCCAATGTTTCAATGTCCATAAATATGCATTTTTCACTGAAATAGTATTTGAGGATGAGCCTATGAGCATTAGGCTTAGAATATTGTCATCTTTCTCTAAATCCTAGATGCCAAAAAGATGGGCTAAAAATGTGGGATAGGATGGGAATTATGTGGCTAAATATATGGTTTAATTCCTAAAATGAGGAAAAAAATTTTGAACATATCTGGCAATTTGGTACTGGTGCACCTTTGTTGAGATGGAATCAGGTAAGACTTAGTACTCTGTTT
Organism: Dolichotis patagonum; assembly: GCA_004027295.1. Lineage (NCBI taxonomy): Eukaryota > Metazoa > Chordata > Mammalia > Rodentia > Caviidae > Dolichotis > Dolichotis patagonum. Next base: position 19,141 of record PVJX010028518.1, on the reverse strand, counting down.
ATACAGTTCTGACAAGCCAAGATGCTGGTAAGGATTCTTAGTGTTGATTTTACTACTAAACAAAAACAGCATGACTAAACCTTTCAGAATCAACAACATGCTTAAAGATTTCTATTCGTCCCCACCCCAACAGTGTACATTCTTTGTCATCGTTCTTAACTACCAAAGATATCTCTGGAAGATTATGAAATCTTTTTTATTATTCTCCTTTACTCACTGGGAAAATACATTGGTGTTAACTGATTTGCTCAGATTTGACACTTACAAAGAGCGATTAGTTTAAACACTCATCTCTTAACTATGAAATTATTACCCCTCCCCCCACACACTGTTATCTCATTCTCTGGTAAATACACATCAGAGTCATTATGTGCAATTAAACAAATTCCCAAGAGAACAAAACATTACCTTTAATTAATTAATGATGTCAAATTCAAATTCAAGACATGTGAATAATGCTAATTACTAAATAGCTAGTAAGACTTCTTAAATCAAGGTTAAGTGTCTCCTGATCTTGGTAATACAGTAGTAGATATACTGAGGCTAGAAATACTGACAGTATAAACAATCTTCAGTAATTTATTTGGTTCCCTCTCTTTATATACACATCAGCCTCAGTGTGAGGAGAGAAATGGAAATAGACACATGTTGATACTGAGAAACTGGGAAACTCCTGGCCTACATAAATGACATTGTCATCAGTGAATTGTCAGGTGACCATATGAACCCAGAGTTGCCCCATCTTTGGATATTTCAAGGAGATAAAGAAATCTAGATACTCTATGCACTTTGTATTTTTAAAATATTATCAGTAACTCAGATTTAAACAGTGTGCAGTCAGTTTTCTAAAGACGAAAAAAAATAAATTACACACAAATATTCACAACGGCATATCAAATACCATGAATGAAGATTTAGTTTGAACTTTCTTACTAGCTGTTGCTTCTTTTATGAAAGCAAAGACAAGATATTAGAAATATTTCCCAGTTTTGATTTATTGCCTAAACCCTAAAGCAAAACATACATAGACGCACAGTATATCAACAAAAAATGCACAACATCCACACACATGCAAAATACTACATGTTTGTACTATAGTGTTTTAGATTTCATGGTGTAGTTGATTTGAAAAGTGACCACAGATTCTTCCTATATGTGCTTTCACATTCATTTTTCTTAGCTTCCATCATGAGGCAAAGTCTATTTCTCTACAATTGACTCTGAACTGGACCGTATGACTTGTTTTAGTTACTGAAATGTTAGCAAATATGAAAGAAGAAGAATTTTCCAGAGTGCTTAAGTCGTGGAGGTTCCATTCTTGAGGTTTTATAGAATTCTTTGCTATCCTACTAATGAGTCCAGGCTGGCCTGGTAGAGAAAAACAAGGTACTTGAAGAGAAGATCCAGATTTTCCAGCTGACCCAGTGTGTTCAGGTGAGACAGCAGAAACCTAGCCATGTATGGGGTGAGCCTAGTAAGTCCAAATGAACCACCTTATTGACTACAGAGCCATGAGAAATGCATGTTATATGAAGCCATTTTCTGAGTCACATATTCAGGGAGAGATGGCAGACTTTTTGCATAAAATAGTTTATAATTTCATAGTGGGAGGACATTGGGAAAATTTAGCCTCCTTAAGTTCTACTTTCCCAAGTAAATTTCCACCTAACATATCTATATTAAACTACATATATTAATAACCTATCCATCCATTTGCCTTTTTTAGCCATCTATTTAGGCATTGGTACATCTGTATATACCTCTGTCCATTCATGTATGCATCCATCTTTAATATAGATTTTGGTGTTCAGTGTCATAGAAAGCATTCAATAAATATTGATGAACTTTATCCTCTGCTATCTTTAAAGTGTTCTGTAGGTAAAGTTAATAATGTAAGTTTTTAGAACATTGAGTTTGGTTCCAATGTGTCTTCATAGATGCTTTTATTTATTCTTTGCAACAACCTTGTTTATTATGTGTGACATTCTTTAAGTGAGTTGATAATTATCAAAGCTAAATTTCATAGAGTTACAGTAATTGGTTTAGGAAGCAAAGCTAATGATTGGGGAGGCATCTGAAATGAAATGTGTTGATTTAAACACCTCGAAATACAGTACTTGTCCTCTAACTCCACAATGAAAAGTCGTACAGTGTTTAGGTCTTCCATAAATATTACAGATTTTTCAATAGCTTTAAAGGTCTATGTTTGAGAGTGAATATGCCAATGGTGTGTTTTTGCAGATTTTTTAAATGCATGCAAGGAATAAGACCATGAAAGACAATTTAATTGACTCATGCTAATCCAAATCATCATATAGTGAAGACATGTTTTTTGCAACATATCTTCTCCATTTTTAAGTTACACTGGGGCTGAATTAGGCAATGAAACTTTAAAAGAGAGAAAGGAAAGAACAACCATTTCGGCTTTAGAAAGTAGACATTGCTTGTTTTCATTTAAAAATCTATGCATGATTTTACATCAAAGTTGTTACTATTTTCACCCTTGATCCTTTATGGGGTTTACCTCTCACCAGCCTTCCAAACTTTGGCTTGTGTTTTATCTTCCACCTGTCATGTCTCTTCTTTTCAAGTGTTTTATTTTAAATATGCTCTTTTATTTTTTTCTATTCATCTTCCAGCCTTTTTCATACTGCTCCCCACATGTGGTCTGTAGCTCAACTTTTCTTAATAAATCTTCTTTTTCTCTTCCATAGTAAAACAGCATGAACTTGACTACAACCTTACAAATAAAACTTCAAGTGTATCTTACGCTGCACAGATGTCTAAAGCTAAACTCACTGACAACTCTGTTCCCCTGCTTAAATTATGACAAGCATTCTCTAATCTTTCATTTATGGCTTTGATTGGGGGATATTGTGGAATCCAGATTTTATTTTTAAAATGATTGTTATATACCCTAGTATCATGGATTTTGTGTTTGCTGTTTATTAATAAACATATGTTCAACTGATAAAGTATTTCCTTTTTCTTTCTTGTGCCCCACAAGTGCATGTGGGAGTTCCTTACTATAATCAACATCTGGTCTTTTCAACTTACAATTTGAACTATAAGCTTGCCTACAAAAATACACATGCTCCAAAACACAGCTGTCCAAAGGTTTCTTTTGATCCTACTGTAAAAGGAGCTACATGACATTTTCTTGATTTGAGGCTTTTCAAAGTGAGGGAACCAGTGGATCCTGGACTTCTCACCATCAAGCTTTTCATCCTCCTTTTCAGGCCCCAGCATGTGTGAGAACTGTGGGCAACAGAGTCTCTATGCAATGTTGATTATATTGCATTCTTGGCAGAAAAATAAGTTGCACAAACTGAAGGGGAATTTTGCACTCTTGGTCATCTTCTAACCACACTCTAGGCCTGTTGCAAATGTGTTTTTCCTTGTGAGTTGCATTTCTGGCATGAGACAGAGGCATTATGTGGACTTCTCATGTGATCATAATAATTTCAGCCTCATCCTATAGACAGATGAAGCTCTCGAATTTGTGAGATCATCTACTTTTCTCATGAATAAACTTTTATGATTCTTTCAAGTTTTTAAGGAAATTAGTATCCAAATCTTTCTATTTTCCCTTATTTAGGTAGAACATAACAAAAACTAAAGTTCAAAACACCAAACTTCAGAAACTAAGATTCTACAAGGAAATTTGGATGTGTCGAATCTCACTATCTGAGTAGATAAGAATAGAAAAAAAAATCTATTTTTTAATAGGTGTTAAAAGATAATTTCATTTTCTTCACATATATTTTCTCTAGTAAGGCAAGAAAGAAACAAAGCAAAAGTCAATTTTCAAAATTGCCCATAGATGACTTTTTTTAAAAAAGGTATATTTTTTAAAAAAAAAAATTTGCTGTACAACAAAATTAAATCATGACATATCACACAGACTTTGGCAATGGTATTAGATGAATTAAAAATGATTTTGTGAATGAACAGAAGCTATAGATTTTGCTTGGTAATTCTTGTTTCATTAAGTGGAATAAATCAGTTCTAAGCAAATGTATTTATTGTACATCAGAAGGAAGTTATAAGTACTTTAGTAATTAAAGACTGATACAGCTTTCTAAACTTTGAGTTATGGGAGAAAAGGATCCATTCTAGATATTATACATTAAAAAGTGGGTTTCACTTTTTATGGAAACTGGTGTGAAAACAGAACAAGTATGAGTTTTTTTAATAAAGGGTATTTTTTAGCTTAAATTTTTATAAATCCTTATTTATTTACAGACTGAAATCAGTACATTGTAGTTGACAAACTCAAAGATCAATTCAATAAAATGACAGATTTAACATGATAAATTAAAATAGTTACAGTACCATAAATTTGAATTTCCAAATGGTAATACTGGAATTATCAAGTTTTCCATTGAATCACAGTTTCCAATATGATAACCTTGGCTACATTTTTTCTCTCTATCATAAATTTAGCATTAGATTGCTATCTTTATTATTGCTAAAACACAATGCCCAGCACTTGAGTTTATAGGAGGAATGGTTTATTTTGGGTAACAGTTTGTGGAGGTTTCAGTCTATATTTAACTGCTTCCAATGCAAAGTGACTTGGCAGAAGATCATGGCAAAGGAGAAAGAGCACATGGCAAGGCAGGCAAGGAACAGCAAGGGATCAAAGGAGGAAGAAGGATATACATAGCTGCCCAGTCCGTGTCCAGTGATCCACCTCTTCCCACCAGGCTTCATGTCTCAACATCACACCCACTGTAAATCCATCAGTGCATGAACAGTGTGTGACCAGTCACTTCATAAAAACCTCATTAATGAGTGAAAGAGGTTTTGGTGGACAATCTAGACACAGAAATTACCTATCATTGAGTTGTCTTAGTCTAGTAGGACTACTCAAAAGAGTCATAAGTTATAAGTTTAAAAAGAGAGAATCATGAGTCTGACATGGATGTACACAAAGCAGAGGTAGGAACAAGGAGCATGAAGCCAAGGAGCTGAGCTAACTGTCAGAAAGTGACTTTCCACTGTGGACCAAGTGGAATGGATGATTTTTATTCACAATAGCAACATCAACAATGACAATGAATAAACCAATAAAACCTCACTAAATAAGAAGGTAAAATGGAGAGAAGCAGTCTGAATTAGCTTAGAATAATTACTTATGTTTCCTAAGTATAGTGCTGTTGTTTTCAATTAGAATAGTAAAATGTATTCTTATTGGCCACTTCGATATCCTTGAAGCTTTTTGTTAGGGTTTGTGTTTGGATGCCCCCCACTGCCAATCCTCATGCAATCACGGAGGCTGCTGAATCGAGCATTTGTGATTGGTTTGTTGTCTAGTGGTGGAATTGGCAGTGTGAATGCCTCACCCACCCAGGGACAAGGAGCCAACATACAATATAAGGGCAGAAAAGAGGTGTACTTTCCCTTTTTGTCCTTTGGCTCTTGTCATTTGCATTTGACACGAACAGCTGAGCCTTAGACATGCCACCCTGCCTTGGAACCAGCTGAGTATGAGCTGAAACCTCCAAAAAATCATAAGCTAATTAAACTTTTCCTTGCTTCACTTTGGATGCCAGATATTTTGTCCCAGCAACAAGAGAAAAGTAACCAAGACAGTCTTCCTAGAAGAGATATGGATAATCTATAAATAGAACACTGAAAGCATATTCTCTGGTATTTATAAGTAGGTGAAATGATAATAAGAGATAACTTTCAGGAGTTATAATAAAACATTTGCATAATCAAGAGAGGGAGAAATTTTTTATGGTTGGGCCACAGCAATAGTTAATCCCCAAAACTGATATTTTAACATTCAAAATCAAAATTGTTGGTGACAATTGCACATAGTTAACGATACTTCCAAATAACTGATACCTGGGTACAGCCCCACATTTATGAATGTTAAATCACTAAAAGCAAAGCAAAACAAAATAAAAAAACTTACTCCAAAAGTACATCTGCTACTTAAAGATCATGAAGGATTTGACTCTAAATGTCTACTTTTATTTTTCTTCATTAAGGAAAAACTTTTATATACAATCACATATCTCTGTAATTCGGCTTTTCAATTCAGATATTGAATTGTAATCTTTTCCTCTGAGTGCAGGTAGAGTTTTATTTATTTATTTATTTATTTATTTAGAGAATGATTAAAAGAAAAATACACATTGCAGAATGTGAACCACTTTTGATTATAGGTAGATTTCTCTCTAAAAATATTATTTATTTATGATTAATAAAAAACACAATGGTACTTTGGTTCACAAATGGAATTCCCACTACAAATCTGATCATAAACTCACTTGCATGAGAACAGAATCAATTGACTTTGATTTGCTTCTTATCCAACTTAGTGTGTGAGCAAAATCATGGAAAAGAATCAAGTCTGTGAACCAAATTACTCTTGTAGACATTACAAAACTTGAAACAGGACAATTAATTATTGCACAGCATTTGATATTCAGCAGTAAATCCCCATTTTCAAAGCATCTAGTTCTCCTAGCTGAAAATTAAGTAGGTCAAGTATAATGATAAGGATGCACTTGGCACTGTGGGACTACCGTGGAGAGTCATTTAACTAATATTTATGATGGAAAAATTCAGGCAGGACTTGATTCTTAATTCACTGGAAAATGATCAGTACTAATTGTAAAACTAAATGAGGAGGTAAAGATTTAAGACAGAGTAAACAAAATAGATATTCAAGGAGTTATACTCAATTCAGTGTTGGTGTAGTATATAAATGATAAGATGACAAAAATGTGGCTACTAATAATGAAGTGGAGTGGGTGGATTATTTAACTTGTGAGGTCATCTGAAGAAACAGACATTCTGGAAATAAGATATTGAAATGCTCTAACAAAGGTTCTTTGAGAGATTCTGTTCATCCCTCGGATGACTTATGGAGACAATGCAGGGATCAGGGAAGCAAATGTCTGTGTTGTGGGAAAATCAATGAGATTTGGAGTTGGAAAGGAATTGGTTGGTGGAAAGAACTGAAATGAAGAATTTATCTGTAAGTAATCAAGACACACGAGTATCTTTGTTAGTGTTGCTATAATAGAAATCTGACACTGGAAGATTTACAGATAAGGGAGCTTATTTTGGTTCAGAGAAAGGTTTCACAACATGGTACCATGTCCGCTATTCACTGGTGAGGTCCTCATGGTGGACAATGGAAGCAAACATGGACAGAAGAGAAAAATAGAAGACTGAAATCATACATTAGCCAAATCATTCTCTGGAGAAAAGCAATGTTCATGAAATTAAACTCCTAATGATCCCAAATAACTTTTATAGATAACACTACATCCTAACACCATCATATAGGAACAAAGTATTGTCAACAGCTGTGGTAGGGACAAATCACATTATCCCACAGAAGAGGACAATTGGCTATAGAAGGAAATTATGGGACAGAACTCTTGTTCAGCAGTGAAGAGGATGCTACTAATTTTAGCTGAAGTTAAAGCTCATGAACCAGTAACATGTTCTGCTATACAAACCTTAAACACAGAAATAATGTGAAATCACATTTAGTTCTCTTTACAGTGTGTTTCTAAAGGTACCATACAGACTACTTAATCTTACGGGAAGCATCACTTTCAAGGTTATTCAACAAACTGTATTGCTAAGTCTTTCAATGATGTGATGATTGTCTTACTAAAAATGTGAGGTTAATAGTCACCTAGTGGGATCTAACTTATTTATAGGTTAGACAAATTACAGAATATTCCTTCTTATGAATTTTCCTCACAGAAGCACAATCAATAGATTTGATTTGGAGCAAAGTATTAACAATGTTTCGAGATCTACTTAGCCTTTGAAATCTAGGCACCCTCTCTGGTAGCCTTGCACTCCGTGTATCCTGACCATGAATTTGTTATTTTCACCCAGGCAGAGATCTTTTAGTAAGTGATCTTATGGTTGGCATTTGTACAGATTAGAAAGCAGACCAGCTGGAGGTCACACTGAATTAAAGTTTTTTAGTGTCAAGGACAATGGATCAGATTGCACCAGTGCATGGCAACACAGATATCTATATCAAAAGAGATTAGTTTACTTCTCAATCAGTAAATGTGAAAAATATTTCTTGGTCATGATTTTTTGAGCAAAGAAATCACATTTTGCAGGACCTCTGGTAGTATTAACAGGTTTTTATCTTTCTTTGCCTGCCTACATGGGTAAATAAAGGAAATTATTATATCACAGAGTTTTGCTAGGTATGCATACTCAAGTTATTATGTAAATAACACGTGCTTTCTATCAAAAAAGCAACATATACTAATGTGAATGACCAAACCTTTTGTTCATTGCATAGCTGAATATTGACAAGAAAAAATTTACTTAGATAATGGTAATTAAAAAATATCCTTTGCCTCAAAGTGAGCAATTCAAAGCTATGTCTTAAGATAGTCAAGGATTAATATAAGTAATAGGATGTAGGGAGATAATTTTTGCAATAGAGAAAAGGACCAAGAAATGGAAGGAGAAATTGAAAGCAAAAGAGAATAAAATAATCATTAAGATGTGTTATGTATTTGTACCAACTTCCCAGAATGAAAGGGATCATTATGTATTACAAACATATATGAATAAAAATAAAAGTTGAAATGAAGTGATTCTCAGAGAACATGCATTTTTCATAATATTTCTGTAGACATATAACTATTTGTTATGTATATTTAAATATATGAGTATACATTATAAATACATGAACAATAAATACATATATTTTGATGTATTTTAAATATATGGATTTTTATAAGAGGTATAGAAATTTTAACATTGGTTTTGACACAGGAATGGGTTCAAGGAGAGAGAGAAGCATGTTTATTTAATAGCATATGAGGTAGTTTCCAAGAGTGAACAGAAGACTGTCTTCTCTTCATTAAAAAGCTACATAACACAACCTTTGTAAGTTCTCATAGTCTGACCAAGCTATGTATATTTTCTTTGTCAGAGGGTCTCACTAGGTAGTCCAGACTGGCCTTGAGTCACTATAGTTCATAGCCTGTATTGGCCAGGAACTTGTAGGGATCCTTCTGCCTCAGCCTCCTGAGATCAGGAGAGACAGGTGTGTTCCACAACACTCAGCTCCAAGTCTCTGTTCATTCAAACTGTAACAGAGATACAAATACTATAATCATATTGTTGAAAGGAAAATGCAGAACATTTTGTCTGTAGCCAGAAAGTCATAGATACCAGTGCAAGTCTCAGTAGATGAAATAAAGTATTTGTGCTATCATCCCTTTTTCAGTACAATGTTAGGCTTTCTTTAGAAGTCATTTTAAACTAACAAATCATTTAATTTGTGGGGTATTATTCATTTATATATCCCCAACCACTTTCAGTGTTTGGAACACAATATATTTTCAGTACACTTTGTTTGGATGAATGAGTGGCTGTATGTTATGGTTTGTGTTTGGTTGTTCCCTCAAAGCCTCATGTGGTCATGGGGCAGGACTTTTGAAGGTGGTTGGTGATTGGTTCATTGTCTAGCACTGGGATTGGCAGTGTGGATGTTGCACCCACCCAAGGGCGGGCAGATTGCCTATAATATAAGGGAGAGAAGGCAAAGAGCTTCTCCTTTTGCCCCTTTACTCTGGTCACTCCTGTATCTGCTGCAGCCTCCATTAGTCCTCAGCCATGACACCCTGCCTAGTAGCCAGCTGACTGTGGACTAAAACCTCCAAAAAAAAAAGTGTAAGCAAAATAAACTGTTCCTTCCTTCATTTTGACTGTCAGGTATTTCATCTCAGCAGCCAGAGGAAAGTAACCAAGACACTGAATCAATGACCAGATGGACAAATAGATAGATAAATCAGTCACTGAATATGTTCTAACAGGAAAACTACATATGCTTCTATCTCATCAGCTTTAGTGGGAGGGATTAGTCAGGGATCTCCAAGAAAATGAGTACCTTAATGTAACAGGAGGGAAAAGTCTATTGCAATAACATTTGGGTTTCTGTAAAATCAATTTGGTCTAAATCAGTTTGCATTTCCCCTGAATTGCTAAGTACCACCCACTCTACTGACTTAGAAGAATTTCCTATACATGAGATGGGCATATGCAAATTAAAATATCAGTGACTAAAGTGACATATGGCTTAATCTTTGCTTTAAATGCAATCTTATCAGGCATAAAAATCTTTAACTGGAGAGAGAATGCTTCCTGACAGTATGCACTTTGTTTTTTTTTTCTTTTCCTAACAGCAGTGACTAGTTTATCGTAAGTTTAATCAGAGACAGATTAAATGAGTTTGTCTTGTACCCTCGCAGCAGTCAACCTGCTACAACGAGAAGACCATATTGGAAACATAATATGCAGTGACATTCTGAGACAGATGCCTGATTCTGTCCACCTGTCACCAGGTAAAGTGCATTTAGGCAGGATCTCAAGCTGTTTCCAAAACCCTCTCAGGTACAGCAAAGATAAGAGGAACTTTTAAAATATACATATGGTAGATATTCATTTCTTCTTTCCACAAGAGTCTATCTTTGGACTGATTTCTGCCAATTCTTTTATTTGGAGACAATTTCTTTTCGAAAAAACTTCTCTTTTCCCCGTGTTTTATTTTATTTCAAATGTGAAAAGCTGAACATAGCTTCCTGTTTTTCTGATTGATACTATTTTTCCTAAGCTCGTTGTCCATGTATATGTTTCCGTTTTTAAGGGTTTTTATTAACGACATCATGGTTCTGATTTCTGCAGTTAATATTTAGAGTCACTAAATATGAAGTTTCAAAACTTATCCCATGTTTATTATTTTCTAATAGAGAATTAGGGGCAAGTGGAGCAAATATAATTTCTTAAAAATTATAATGAAGCCTTTTATCTGCATGCAGTATTTGTTTCTGGTACTTTGACATGTCTCTCAGTCCTTGGATGGTACATGTGTCCTAACTAGGCATACAATGTACCATTGGGAGCCTTATAATTAGGACTATGACACTGTTAGTTGTAGTTATTAGTACCTAGTAATCACACTGTCACTCATAGTATCAATACACTCTGATAATGGGAAAAAGTTTGTGTCCTGTCTCACCAAACACACAAAGTTGAATTAATCATGGGATCTATTATATTCTTTTATTCTTTTTGAAAAATAGGTATTTTTGTCTTATATGGAAAAAGCTAACGAACATAACTCTTGTGTTATGAAGGAATTAGAACATAAAAACTGTCCACACATATGAGAAAGTGCCAAATGTAAAACATAAAATCTACCAAAGAATCTACACATTTAGTTTAAGATACATAAGCACAGATTACATAGTATATAATAGTAAACTAAGAATAAATTTTTTTATTATTTTCTTCATGATAAACTTTTGGTTGTGTGGACTAGTTTTGGGGAAATTGATATGTGAATATATTTTAGAATTGTTATACCTGGATATTTGACTCATTTAGTGGGCCATTTTGATGGGAAAAGATACTATATAAAATTGTTTCTGTGGCATATCTTTATTTTTAACATAAAGCTAAAGTAATTACATTTTGTTTTCCAATGTAAAAGAGCATAAATAGAAATGTGAACATTAACATAGTCTCACAGATCTAAGATAGATATTAATAAAATTTACAGAATTCCATTTTTCTGGACATTAGTCTTTGATTTTTACAAATCCAAATCCATGTTTTTAAAGTGAGTTTATATTTTGGGTAGCAATTATTACTTGGGATAATTTTTAATTTATCCTATTCTAAGAAAGTTATTTGAATTAGAAAATATGGATATAGATTTTTTTTGAAAATTTGAAGAGTATTGAGAGAAGAGGGAGGAGAGAGGGAAAAGAAATGGAATAAAAAGAAATAAAATGTATTAAATATGTGTCCCTATCCACTAAGATGGATGTAAATCTTATGTACTGCAATCACATAACAAAGAAAACCTTAAAGAAAGACAAGACAAATTTGTAAGTGTGTATTATTTAATGAATCACATTCCATTACATGAAGGCATATTAATGTATTTAAATTTAATTTTCTTGAACATCTAGGTTTTTGCACACTTTTATCACAATAATCGAGAATCAGATGGTTTATGTGTTAATCACATTACTGTTGTTGCAGCAAAGTACTTGGAATAATGCACTTAAAAGGAAGAAAAGATTATTTGGCTCACAATTTCAGAGATACCTGGCTATGACCAAGTAGTCCTGTCACTTTAGACTTGGGACAAGACAGCACACACTACAGGGTAGACATGGCGACTAAGAAGCTGAGGCTATGATCTAGACCACCATAATGCCTTCAAGGGCTTGGCCCCCAATGGCAGGAAGACTTTCACTTCCAAAGGGTCACCCCACAGCCCCCTAGCACAACACGTTGGGAACCTAGCCATTAACATACCGGACATGAGGGTACATTGTCCAAAATAAATTTGCATATATAATTTGCATACCACCGTACTGTGTATAGTTTTCTTAAAATTTCCTAAGTAAAAATAATTTGACAAGACTATAGAATTTTACATCCATGTTGGTAATTACACATAATTTATTTTCCAACAATTTTGTCAACTTATATCTAATTCCACAGTGAATGGCAATGGCTGTTTTTAGCACAAGATAATAGTTAATATTATTGTTAGACCACTGGGCCAGAGGTACAGCTCAGTGTCATAGGTGCCTGCCTGGCAAGTACAAGGGTATCAGCTTGATCCCTGATATAAAAAAAAAAACTGGCAATTCACCCGCCCTCTTGGTAAGTGCCTTCCTCTTGCTTGAGCCAGGAGGAGACCTAGTTAGTAGTGTCTCTTGAGACTAACCGGTTACGTGGGCTTGGAATCAAATATCCCAACACTCCCCCCATTAGCAACTGGGGACAGAGGTCTGAGCATCTCTTGGCAGGATGACTGTATGCAACATAGCAAATATGGGGGTCTCCTCTATCTTCTCTTTGAAAGCAGTGTTGTTTAAGTTTTGTTTCATTATAATTAATTGCTTTACTCTATTGAATATTCTCTTTTGATTGATTTTATAATGTTCTGTCTTTGGTTCGATTTTGCTATACTTAATTGACTAGACAACTACTGTGAAGATAATGAGATATACTATGGTATCAATTACTATTATTCCAGTAATGTTCTATGAAGTTCTGTACCAAATTCACTGCACTGTCTCAATTGGCTTTGTTCTGTCATATTCTGTTGTATTTCTACTACCTTCAAAATAAAAAAAAAATGAACAAAAGTCTTGTATTCTGTGGGTTAATCTTCATTTATCTGATTATTATGTAACTTTGAAGGTATTTTATGTAGTCTATTTTGTTTATTATTGTTTGTTCATATTTTTGTCCTAGGCATTTATCTGATAAACACAATTAATGAAATTAAAGATTAAATGTTTAAAATATTTTAATGTTAGTACTTTTAAAATGCAAGAATATTATATTTGGCAGGAATCTATCTTGAAAATTCTGTTGAATGATTGTTTCTAAATTTAATTAAAATATGCTTAAAATCAAATTGAACATTGGCTTAGCGTTCTTAAATTTCTTAATAGTTTCTACTGTCAGTACATTATAAGTGGGTTTAAAAATGGTCCAAATGGTTTAAAATCCCCTAAGTGCCATTTCTAAGCAAGGTGAGGGATAAGGCAGTTCCATGTCACAGAGTAATGGACACCTGATAATTAATAGAAATTCTTGTCCTTAACCTAGGTTAGATTATCTCCACACTCATGAAGGTGAAAGGTTAATGTTAAGTCAATTAGTATGCCATAGGACTTCTTGATTAACAGTCTCTTATGTTTCAAACATTTTCAGTTAAACTGTCACATTTGATGTTAACTTATGAGACCTCTTTGCTGCCCTCCCTCTGCTAAACGTGGCTGTTTATCCTGCAATGAGTTCAAGACCTCAAAATAAGAGACTGAGGTGGGGTTTTTTTTGTTTTGTTTTGTTTTGTTTTGTTTTTGATTTGAATCTCTCCTTTCCTCACTGGTAATAAAATAAACTGAGTCAGAGTTCTGTAGCTTGGAAATGCAAGATTACTTTGCTGACTCTGTAAAAGAGTAGATATGTAATGAATAATTCTTTACATAAGTAAATACAATGTAAGATAAATATGTTAGACAAATTCTTCACTTGTTTTTTTTTCTTAAGATGTGTGTTGTAGTTGGGATAGGAAGGGAATAGACTTAATACAGGGGACAATAAAAGTCAAAACAGTCAAAATGTTACAAAGCTGTATAAAATTTCAGAGGTACTTGTTTAAATATAAACACTACCAATAAAATTTCATTGCTTTAAATTGAGAGCCTTATTAATATACTAGCCCATGCCTGTTAATATTCTTAGCACCTTCCAGTTGTATCAAGCTCAAAACCAAGTTTTGGTGGCTCTTCCAGACCCAGAGCATAGTGTCTTTATGTCACTCAGGATTGGGAAAACTTTTGGTATTGAACACTAAATTCAGTAATTGGAGAAATTCAGTGCCTGCAGGCCAGTGCAAGGACCTCAGTTTGATTCCTAGTACCAGGAAAGAAAAATTATACTACTTCAAATTTGTAAGTTTCAGTAATCTTCTGTATAGCAGAGGAAAAAATTCTATGTATATTGTAGAATCACCATTGAACTGAATAATTGTTCACTACGTTAAGCTAGTATTATTTTACAACCAGAACAATTATAGCATCAGTCAGTAAAAGATAGATAATCTATTACAAAATGAACAGTTAAGATCCACAGGAAAATATTTAGAAAGTTCAGCGAACCAATATGTATGAAAATATTTAAGGTACATAAACAAGCCTGCATTATAAATTTCTATAAAAGTCCAAAATTTTCATAACATTAGTAAAGCTTTAGAAAATATATTATTAAATTGTAGGAAGTATGTAATAAAATCATGCCAACAGTCTTGAAGAAAAAGCTCTAGATACGAAAAATAAAACATTTGTGGGAGGCAATTTTGATAATATATATTTTAATAAATAAATAATTAAATAAATAAATGCATTCCAAATTGTAGGGATGTTTCTTTGAAAAACAGAATCGCTCTGACTACCTATAACTGCTTGATTGAGATAAGAACTCTCACATAAATTAATATTTAACAATAATGTTTCAGAAATTAAAAAGAAAACTTCAGAATCCTCTACATGGAAAGTTGCTTATTTATAATACAACATTAAAGTTGGTAAATGTACTCATAGAAAAATACCTAGAGGTTTGCCAATAAATATATATTTTGGAAGTGATAATATGATGTGTTCTTTATGCTTAATTTTTACTGCATTCCTATCATGAACATCACTTATTGCTAATTAAAATGCTAGTTACTATGGAAGGCACGTTTATGTAAGTTCATGTTTATTGACATCAAGTTGTGCGTGCCATAGTAAATTTTAAATGATAGTTATGCAATGGCATAGTACAGCACTAGTAAAGGAATACATGAAGTATAATATTGACAATTAAGTTAGACTACTGAAACCAAAATGGGGTCTCTAGAGCATGAATTTATTAGTTTAGTTTGTTTTCTTTTTAAAATTTTTAAACATTTCAATAACAAATATAAACCAGGTAATAAAATTGTTTTGTAAAATATGATGAAATGCCTGTGAGGCCAAATAGCTATTAAGAAATCAAAGTGTATATTTCTCTTCGAATGAATTTCAAGTTATTTTCTCATTTTATGCCCCAAGTAAGAATTTCAGGGCTATGTTATTTTCATTTTTTCCCATAATCTAGCTTTTTCCAATTTATAAACACTATTTCAGTTGCTCTGATAGCAACATCTGCATCACTTGACAGTGTCTTCTAAGTGCGGAACCTTCGACTCTTGCAAAAACCTGCATTTTCACAAAGCCTCGGGTATCTTGTGTGAACACTGGTTTGTTATGCAGTGAATTTTATATATCAAATCTAGGAAAATGTCACTTCCTTATTGATGCTTCTAATGAAGACCCCAGGAAAAATACCAGAACTCATTTCTCTCAATCTCTTTCTCCTAAATTATTTTTGCCGTAACACTTACCATATCTTATCTGTAGTTTACGTTTATCAGTTATTCTATGTGTTAAGTATTTTTCATGATTTAATTTTCTACTTTTTTCTAAATTTAGGGGAATGAAGTGAATAGTCTTATCTGGTTCTGATAAACGTTAAGGACTTATAATTGAGAAGCTAAATTGGATCAAAGTCCAGAGAAAAAATAGGATCAATAGTTATACACAAAGTTTTTTCAACTTATTATCACATATTGCATGCATGCACTGCACAAAATTCCTGCTTCCATGAAACCTTCTAGTCAGAGGAAGTGACATACAGAATAAAAGCTTCGTACCTGCTGTAGTTTAGGTCTGAGGTAGCCCGGAAAGCCTGTGCTGCGACAGCTTGATCACCCCGGTGTGACCTTGTTTGGAATTGATGGAAAGTTTAAGAGATGAGGCCGCATGGGCGGTCTGCGCATTGCGGTCACACCGGAAGTGGACAATGAATTCCACCCCCATCTGTGTCTTCTCTCCCCACCATCAGGTGAGTGCTTTTTCTCCACAACACTCTCCCCACTGTCATGTGCTGCCCAGGCATCGGTCCCAAAACAAGGAGACCAGGTGATCACCAGCTGGAGTCTTCAAAACTGAGCGCCAAAAATACACCCTTTGTCTAAAGCAGTTGACGATTTCAGGTATTGGTTTTAGTGATGAAACGCTAAGTAACACGATGCGCTACATGGAGGATGATGTCAAGGAAAAGATGTTAGATGGGAAAACTGCACAGCATTTGGAGGAGCCTGTGGGGAGCAGTGCATGTCGTGTGGGGGCCCTAAAATGACCCCCCCTCTGCTACTGAGGCCACCCCGGTGTGCACTGTGTGCTGACTCTGTACTTTTCTATCCCACTGTCTATACTCTAGCCGCAAACTTAGATGATTAACTCATCTATATCCAGGGCCACTGAGCTATAGGCCACCTGAGAGCATAACGTGTGACAGATTTACCCTTCACCCTCCTGTGGGAGCTCACGGACTGACAAGAAAAAGATGACTGGTAAATATCTGAGGAGTAACTGAAGGAGAAGAGCAGCACGTAGAAGAAGTACGTGGACATTGTGACACATTGTGACACATTTACAATGACCAAGGTGTGGAATCAACCTCAGTGTCAGAGGTAGGTGGATGAATAAAGAAAATGTGACGTGCTTCCACACGGTGGCATCCCACCCACCCATCAAGAAGGAAATGCTGCCATTAGCAAAAATATGAAAGAGCCTGGAGGAGATTATGTTTGTGAATTAAACCTGTGACAGATAGACAAATATTGTATGGCTTCACTGATAGTATAATTTTTAAAAATTGATCTTCTAGATGTAGGTAGTAGAATGTTGCTAAAGAGTGAGGTGGTTGAGAGAGGAGCGAGTAGTTAAGGCGGTACTTGTCAAAGAACACAAAGTCTTAGTAGGGCAGAAGGTAAATTCAAAAGATCTATTGTACAACATAATGCAACAAAGTTAATAACAGTATATTGTATTCTTGAGAAGCAATAAGGGAGCAGATGCTATGTTTTTGCTAGAGAATGATACCTGCATGAATATGTGTATGATAATTGCCTAGTTAGTCACACACTATATATTCTTCAAAACATAAGTTGCACATAATGAACACAGTACATGCAACTTTGTCTTTTAATTTAAAATAAAAATAAAAAAGATCAGAGAATGTATAGGCAGACAGTTGAGTAAAAGAAATACAGATAAAGAAGTGGCTTTTTGTTGGCACTGGAGGTGGAAACAGTAAGAGTAGTGGTAACCCCAGGGGAAGAGAAGAGAGAGGATGCTGGAGACAACATTATGGAAAAGACTGAGCACTGATCTGAAGGTGCAATCCCAGACAGGAGCTGATGAACTTCGAGAACCAAAACCTACCATGGGAATCTCAACAGCAGTTGATTATATCACTCTGTTATGTGTATATGATAATGACCTAAATACACCTCAATTATTGACCATTCACAGCCTTAATAAGCCCAGAATCTCAGGTGGTGAGTGCTGTGTGCATGTTGTTAAAATCAAATTCTGATTTTAAAAAGATACTTCTGAGAAAATACAACTTTTACTGAGGAGTTTGGTTGTATTCTCTTAGAACTGCACGCAGAGGGAATGCTGTGTGTTTCCTGCCCTTGATGCCAGAAACTGCCTGCACTTTGGTGATTACAGGCCTAGTAGGGAGAGGATCAGTGTGATACTGCCATCCCCCTGCCACTGTGGGATCCAATCTAACAACAGGAACAGATTTGGATGAAGCCACAGGACTGGGAACAGAGGCACTGAATTTGTCACTTACAATAAAAAGAGAACTTCCAACTGGATGGATGGATCCAATAGTATTCTCAAATGGCTTCAGAACTTTCTTTTTTTTAAAAAAAAAATTTTATTTTATGAGGAAAAAGTAAAACAAAATTTCACAACAAAATAATAGGGGAATGACAGTCATTAATACATTGTGTACAGTTATCTTTACAGTAGTTGATCAGAGTACAAGATATGGCCATAAAAAATTCTCCAGTTGATATTAGCACAAACATTTCTTTCCAATAAATTATGGGATTTTTTTTTTTTTGTATCAGGAATCGAACCCATTACCTTCCGCTTGCCAGGCAGGCACTATGCCACTGAGCTACATCTCCGGCCCTTCTTTCCAATAAATTAAAAGACACTGATAGTATAACTAATGGTATTTTTGCCTTTTCCATTCCTACCTCCCCGGCATCCCAGTTCCTTTTCCATTTGAACATTTTCTTCCCATTTCACAATATCTAGTGTACATTTTGGACCTTATTTACTCTTTCAGCTTCTTACACTAGGGACACAATACAATGTTTACACATGTAGCCCTGGTTTGTTTCACTTACAAGTACGTCTTAAATTGCATCTATTTACCTGAATAGTCTCAAGTTTATCTTCTGTATGGTTGAACAGCACTCTCTTGTATAGAAAAAACCAAATCTTTCTTAACCATTTCTTAACTTTCCTTAACCATTCATGGGCATTTGAGTTGTTTCCAAAATTTAGCTATTACAAATTGCATGCTATAAACATAGGTGTGCATATATCATTGTGCTATAATGTTTTTAATTCTTCCAGGAAGACACCCAGAAGGGGAATAGCTGGGTCAAATAGGACCTCTAATTCTAGTTTTTCAGGGACTC
>PVJX010028517.1:0-23805 GCA_004027295.1 Dolichotis patagonum | reverse complement strand
CCTGGAGGGGCAGTGGCTCCCCCACAGGCTCTTGGTTTCCTCACAGGGTCCTAACTCCCCTCTGTGGGCTCCTGGCTCCCTAAGTTATAAGGCAAATGCTGGGTGTGGTCCACCCAGAGCCTGTGGAATCACAGGCAGGCCAGGCCACTGTGCTTTTTCCCAGGCAGGTCTCCAGGAGGTTCTCTGTGAGTTAAGGGTGGGCCTACAGGTTCCAAAAAGACAGGCCAAAATGCTGGTTTCTGCAAAGTTCCCAGTCCCAAACAGACCTGGCCAAGATGCCAGTCTCTACAATATTCCCAATCCAAACAGCCCAGGCCACTCTGCGGGTCTGAGAGGTTCTGGTCCCAAAGAGACAGGCCATGATGCTGGTCTCTGGGAGATTTCCTGGGGGTGAAGTGCGGGGCTATGGGGCCCAAACAGACCTGGCCCAGATGCCGGTCTCTGGGCAGTTCCCTGCAGATGAAGGGCGGGCCTACCAATCCCAAACAGTCCCGCTGAGATCCTTGTTGATCTTCATATACACTTTTCTATCTTTTAGGCAGAACTTTTGATGTTAATATCTGATGGCTGAGGGAGGTGTCCCAAGATGAGTCCTGAAGCACTTAACTGAGTTCCTGAGCCTCCTTAACCTCATGATTCCCTGAGCCCCTCAGCAAGTTGCCAGAATCCTTTCTTCTTTAGAAGGCATTCTGAGTAGGATGGCCACAGAAATCAATGTAAATTACTTGTCATTAACTACCATCTACTTCACTGGGTCCCCCAGCATCATATTCACATCATGGGCTGAGCCAAGTCTTCCACTCCCAAATCACACTAAGTGCTGTGATGTTATTATATTTCTGTGCTTCCTCTATATGTAGAAAATTGATGATAATATCTGGATTGTCAGGAAAAGATTATGAATGAAATTTGAAACATTTCTATGACTCCAGGCACCAACAAGGGTTGAAATCCTCATGGTAAGAGGCATGTGGAGGTGTCCACAAGCATTCCTGCAGCACTGGGAAGCAGTGCGGAGCAGTAGTGCCCTGGTGTAACTGGAGATGGGAGGCGCGGGGTCCCAGCGTGTAGCCTGACCAGGAGGAAGGAGGTCCCTGGATCCCTCTGGACTGGCTGGCGCAGGCAGGAGTCACAGGGCAGACCGGGCTATATTTGTGTTTTAGATCTCCAACTTCTGAGATTTCTGGTAAGCAGCAAAACAGACAAATTGACTTAATTAGGAATTATTCTCTCACCAGCTGAGATAACTTATGGGGGAAAAAAGAGAAAGAGATAAATGGACTGGAAAATGAATGATGATAGTAATGGATTATGGAGCATCAGCTCCATAAAAAAGGAAGTGGATACATGAGAGGAGTAAATGACAGTGAAAAATGGTAAGGTCAAGTCACAGAAATGTGCAATACGGCAAAAGAATTATTGGAGTATGGATAATACAGGAAATACAGTTGGTTAACTATACAGCTGTAGCGCTATAAATTAAGGTTGTGAGGATCTATAGCTATTGAAAACAACAAAAGCACCAGCATGGGAATGAGCATCTATGGTGATAATTACAAGACAATAGTGAAGGCAAGTATGTTTAGAATTGACAAGCTGGAACACTGGGTGGATCATTTTCATGAATGTAGAAATTCCCACGGACCATAGTGATGTGGTAGTGTGACAAGCAAGAGACTGATGAAGCACTAAAAGTTCATCCAATAGGAAGAGTGACCATGAGAAAGGGAGAAAACAGTTGCATGAAAATAAAGAGAGGCAATAGAATAATAACTGCTACAACATAACTGGAATTTTAGGAAGGGAAGAGGAGATAGTGCTAGAGGAAACCTTGAATAAAGATCAAGGATATCGACGCTGCCCTAAGGACCAGCTGGACACTGGCTATAGGGGGAGCTGTCTCTCTTGTTAAAAACCATCTGTGTCCTCAGGAAAGAACCTAGTTCAGAGGCACAATTTAAATTAGTATGGGGTCACACTGGCTGGAATAAGGGGTGGGAGTAAGACAACAGAGCAAAGAGCTTGTGAGGAGAGCTCAGGATGACGTGGAATACTGGGCTACATGGGTGCTGTAAGCAGTGACAGAGGGTCTGTACCTCAGATAGAAACTCGTGGTCTCCAAGGCCCACTGTAAACACCCAGGAAGGCGGAAAGGCTGGGAGTGTTGGGAGAAGGAATGGGTGGGGCACAGATCCTAGGAGATGTGGAGCCCTGAAGTTCTTTCTTAGATCACAGTAATGGCTTCCAAGGACCAGCAGAAAAGAATCATCAGCTGTTTTGCCAGTAGAGAACTTTAAACCAAAGGAGAAGTCATCTCTCCTGGTTTTCAGAAACACATTGAGTTAATATTTTTTCTTACCTTAAAAGTTCATAATTTCTCTGTTATTGGACAGAAATAGGCTAGAATCATGAAATGGAAGAGGTGATTATTAGAGTGATATTCAGTTATTGAAAATGTCTGTTAGTTTAATTTTGAAAAAATTCAAAGAATAGAAACCAATAGCAGTCACATAATTGCTGGAATAATGAATAAAAGAAACCTATCAGTTATTTCTTTTTTTGCTTATATATTTATTCCCTTTTATAGTCATATTTTTATTGCCTTTCCTTTGCCTCCTCCGTAGACACTCATGATATTGTGTTTAACAGATATCCCTTTGTTCATATGTGACCTTACAAAACATGTACTGTTTTGGGTGAATTATTTACTTATTTGTATCTGTCTGTGACACATAAGGAATGTATTTATTGCAGGCTATTGGGACATCGCACATTAATTCTTTTATTTCTCCTCCCCTTCACTTCTCTCCCATCTTCCCCCTCCCCTGAGGAATTTATTAGTGCTACAGTTCAAACTGTTATTATAGCCAGATGTGGTGGTGCACGCCTGTAATCCAACACTTGGAAGGCTGAGGCAGGAGGATTGCTTTGAGTTTGAGGCCAGTGTGGGCTACAAAGTAAGTGGAAGCCTGAACTGCATGGTGAAACCCTGTCTCAAAAAGAGAAAAACAAAGAAAGAAAAGAAAAGAAACTGTCATTATGTTTTTACAGAATGTGATTCTTTAAGTGAAAATAAGGATCCATTGCTGTGGATAAAGGGTTGCATCACCTCTGTAAATTCCCATCACATAGATATTTGTAGAAACACATATGGATTTGTTTGTTTTTGCAAATAATTGAATATAGATATGATAGGAACTGTGTTAAATATAAGCGATAAAAAATAAAAATACAGGATCCCTGGTTTCAATGAGTTTACAACTTAACAATAATCATAAAGGAAGATCCTAAATTATGGTGCAATATACCTGCTATAACAAAATTTTAAAAGAAGAAAAAATTAAAGGAATTTTTAAATTGTTTGTTAGCTTGTTTGTATGTTTAAGACAGGATCTCACTGCACAGTGCAGACTGGTATTGGACCCACTAAGTTACCTATGCTGGTCTCAGACTCACAGCCCTCTGATTCAGCATCTTTCATGGTTTTACAAATATTCATCATCACGTCTGACCATGAGAGGTATTCCTTTGTGGGGGAAGTCTTGAGAAATACAGAGACACAGCCCTGACTATCTATGTAAATCCCTATCCTATAAACTCAAATTTCCCTTGAGGTTGACAGCATAAAACGAATATTTTCAAATCTCTCCTTCCAAGTCCCTATTCTTTGTCATCAGTCCAGTCACTAGTTGATCAAGTCTTACTAAACCCAATATGCACTTTACAAGTTCTCTGCCATATCACCTCTCCAAAAACGGGAGGAAGAAATAAAAAATCTCTATAATTTTTGTCCATTTTTACAAATAAAAACTGTAATATGTCATTTATACACAATGGAGTTACTATTTAACTAGAAAGTAAGATAAACTTGAGTCATCTGTGGGCAAATGAATACAATGTCACAGCATAATATTTAGTAAAATAAATCAGATACTTAAACTTAAATATGGCATGGTTTCTCTCATATAAGAAATTCAAAATATATACATATGTAAATAAAGAGCAAAATTTCAGATAGATAGGAAACAGGGAAAAGTTCAAATAATTTCCCAAATTCTCCATCCCAAATATTTTCCAGCATGGATCCATAAAAGAGACTGGCGTGAGTCCTTCTTGTGGGCTCTAGACCTCCAGTTGGACTTGTGGAAGGCCTTGTCATGAGCTCTGGGTCTTTATCTGGACTCATGTGGAATATTGCTGTGGGATTCAGGCCTTTGACTAAATATTCTGTGTCTTTGGTGTTGTGGATAGGTTTCCTGCATTTTCTTGTGTTAACTCTGGGTGACCATCATAAAACAATGTTATAAACTCCATGTCCTGATTCTAATTGTTCTGTGTACAACCCCTGACTATAACACTCATTCATCACCTTTCTTTGTACTTTAAATATACTAGAATTGTGCTGATTGAAGATCTGCCTAGTCAGAGAATAATTTCCCTTCCCTATAGTCCTTTAGAGTTATTTCTGAGCAGGATGGAATGAGACAGTCAGCTTAAATATGAGCAAGGTCTGAGTCCTTAACATAAACTCTAGCAAGTCCTCCTACGAGGCTGTAGATGGGGGATGAGGAAAAGGCATAAGTGCAACAGATACAGATGATACTAAGGTTTGGGTGGGGTTATATCCCAAAGCCCATGTGTTGGAAATCCTTGCCCGCTCCATGTGGCAGTGTGGAGAGGTAGTAGGAATTCTCCAAAGTGG
This sequence comes from Dolichotis patagonum, assembly GCA_004027295.1. Lineage (NCBI taxonomy): Eukaryota > Metazoa > Chordata > Mammalia > Rodentia > Caviidae > Dolichotis > Dolichotis patagonum. The sequence continues at coordinate 19,103 of PVJX010028517.1, read as the reverse complement.
ATACCTAGTGAGAATTGATGAGGTGATGAGGACATCACCCTGAGAAAGGAAGGAGGCTGTTCTAATGGAACCCAGTGTTAGTATTTAAGAGAGTTGTTACCAAAAGTATAAGCCTGGCTCACGACCACTCTCTGGCTTCCCATCTCACTATGTAGTCACACTTCCTTTTGCAGACATTCCTGTTACAATACCATCTACCAGGAGATCTTCACCAGAGCTCAGCTGATCCTGGCACCATGATTTTGAACCTCCAGAAATTATAAGCTAAACTAACCTCTTATCTTTAAAAGTACCCAACTTCCTATCTTCTGTCACAGCAACAGAAAATGGACTAAAACAGATGATATAAATATCATTTTTGTGTGATTTATTTGTGCTTTCTGGTCTTGCCGTAACTAGTCTGAAATGCACAACCTCCTGGCTACAGCGGGGTTAATGACCTATTAACTTCCAGTTTAGAATGCGCAGTTTAAGGTGCATAGTTTCTTGCTCTCTCACAATCCGTTGTTCAGTCTCTATTAGGGTCTGTTAACATGCATAGTTGCTATTCGAGTGAAAAGTGATTCTCCATTGCAGAAGTTGAGCTTCAGTGCCCTAAATGTCTAAACTGACCCTTTTTGAGTTGTAGGAGATATGATACATAACAAATCACCATTTACCTTATAGAAGATTTCCCAGGATGCCCCAGATCACAGAATCCCCATAAACTTCCCTGCCACCTTCCAAATCATCACAGGGTTTTTCTGGAAAATATGTTTTACCACAGCTTCTAAGACAGTTTCCACTTCTTGCTCCTCAGTCCAATTAGCATGAGATCATTGATAAAACAGACTGCTGTGATACCAATGGCATGTCAAAACAATAGAAATGCCTGCACACTGTGTTACAAGGGGACAGGAGATTCAACTTAATTCTAAGTGCTGTTCTTACCACTTAAAAATGAATTCCTTGTGCAAGACATCAAACACTGCAACCAAGCCATCCTATCTTTACAGACATCACATCTTCAAACAGCCTCGGCTGGAACTGCCATCAGTACAGGCTCAAGCTAGTCCACATCTACCAAACCACACAACCAAGATTTACCAGAAATCAAACATGTAAATGCAATGATGCTGTGGTTGGAACTACCACCCCTGTCTGTTTCGAGTGTTGGAAGCTGACAAGCATCTCTGCAGTTTCATTCTATTTGCAGTGTTTCTTCTCAGTTTTGTCTATTAGTATGGAGCAGGGGCAGTTTCTGAAGCTTGTAGTTTGCCCTGCCTCCCATAATACTTAGCCCACAGGTTAGAGAATCAATGTGAAGAATGTTCCAACTGCTAAGCTCCCAATTTGAGGAGGTGGAAAAAGGTCTCATGATGTACTCTAACACTCATTGCACCAGTTATAAAAAACATTTGGCCAGAATCCCAGTCATTATCTGGTTTCTATAAACTCTCACTCTACTCAGACAATCATATAACATTTTTAATTCCCCATATCAGTATCGTGTCACCTTCACATCTTGGTCTACAAAAATTTAGGACAGCACAACCACTCTACAAATTTCCCACATGCCTGCTTGGGGAACAATGATAAGAATATTTACTGCATCCATTTATAGTGCTTCTGAGCATCTCCCTGGGTTAGCACACCCTAAACTCACTCTTGCACATATTTCTTCAGCTTCTGACAGTGCCTAGACACCATCTCCTATCGCTTCTCTGGTGTGTGCACTGGTTATTCCCATGACAGTTCTTATTGACTTAGAAGCAAGGGGAAAATAGAAGTAAGTGTGAAAGAAAACAAGCCTCCTCTTGCTTCAGGTGAGGAAATTTCATGGAAACACAGATAGGAGAACTGGCCTCCTTCAGCAAAGAGAAGCTGGTCAGAAGGGTGAACAAAATTGGAAGATTCAAGATTCTCAGATCTATAAATTAATTAACCAGTGTCACGCTTTAGCATCCTGCTATTTCTAAAGTCTGGTGGTCTAGCCACTCTCCGTATGCCCACCTAACACCATGAAGATCAAGCCCTAAGTTTCATTTTTAGCGTGCAATGCCCTATGCATCTAAGGATAATAACAATTTTTAAAGCTATATCTAAGACCTCTGGCTTTTAAAGTATGCTTTAATTTGTCCTCCAGTGTTATCAAAACCAGTCAACCAAACCAAGTCATATAATTATCATTGCTCTCATATTGGTCACTAATCACTTAATCTTTTGATGCTCTGTGTTCCACCAGTAACCTAGTCCAATTAACTGCGGGTGAAAGTTTTAATAGTTGTGTATCTTAGGTCTTTACAACCCACTTCCTCTCATCAGTGAAGCCCTTTGGTCTTCTGTGTGATGGGAAATGCAACTGCAAATTCCCATCCTGGGGAGTTACTCAGATTTAGACAAGATTGTGTGTGAAGACACAGGATCCACTCACCTAAGGAAGGAAGAGACTTAGCCAAGTTCGAGGAGGTTAATAAGGTGAATTTGGGGAAGTCGATGGATATAGGATAGGATAGGATAGGATAGGATAGGATAGGATAGGATAGGATAGGATAGAATAGGCCGAAGAACCAACAGTTGGTAAATCTCCACTCAATGATCATATCCAGCTTGAAAAATTGGGTTCTTCAAGGATGAGTAATGACTTGGAAAAGCTAAATAAAAACTAGAAGATCCAAAATCTAATATGTGATAAACAAAGTCTATTCACCATTGACCTGAAGTGGCAACATAACAGGGAGCAATATTAAATAAATAGAAAAATGTGATAGAACTCTGCCCAAAACAAAAGTTCAGCTATTATTAAAAAACCTTTGTCACATTCACTAAGTACTAAAAAAGAAAAAGGTAGAAGTCAGCTGAAATGATAGTTTTCTGGAGGCAAAATTTGAACATGAGAAGTTTATTGACAAATTACAAGATTGTTTTTTTATTTTCTAAAAATAATCTGTCTTTTGAAGTTCTGGTCTTTTGTAAGAAAGTAATTATTTTTGTTGAATCACTTATTTTCTGGGAATAAGTATCCATCTTACCTCTCTTCTTTATTATGATTTTCCCACTAATAGCAATGACTTAATATTCAGATTCCTCCTAAAATAAATTTGAACTAAAAATACTAGTAACAACAGAGCTGGTTTGTAAATTACCTTGAGTACAGAATATAGAGAAGTCAGATAGTAAATGCAAGATTCATACAGTAGACATTTCAGTCCCTATTATATGTTTAGTGAAGCAGCACAAAGAATTCTTTGGTACATTATGAGAAAGAGGAAGAAGGACAGACAGGGTCAGAGGTGAGTATAAGATAAAAGAAGAAAATGAGGCAGATTTTGTGTCACCTTCAGGAAATAAATAGCAACTGTACATCTGTTTTAGTCATTTTAATCAAAGAACTAATCCAATTTATTTGTGCTCTAACATCTTCCTTTAATACATGCCTATTTTTCATAAAGTTATGCATTGTCATGATCAAGACTAAAATAGCAAAAATGAGCTTAAAATGAAAGAAAAAGTTCCCTGTCCACTACTCCCATCTCAAATCCCACTCTTAAAATAACTATTATATTTTGTCTGTGAATGTCTTCTGACTTCTAATTGTGGTAATAAGACACATGATAAATCTATTAATTTTGTTAAGATCTACTGAATCGCTGCTGTAGAAGCAGCTGTCTCCTTACAAGCCACTTAAACTTGTGATTGCTGCCTCAAAAAGTCAAAGAATGAAATCACCGACATAAAAGCAGGAAGCTAGGAGAGTATGGATTGGAAGTAAGAAGCAAGATAGCTCCTGCTGGGTGTCCATGCAGGACTCTGAAGAGTGATGGACCACAGACCCTTTGGTCCAAAGCAGAGTACAGGAATCGCTTAATTGTTCAGTATCACAGAACATCTCTGTTGGGTTAAGATGACCAAGTGGGAATTAGGCTTTCTAAACAAGCTGTTTAGCATGTAGAGCTTAAAGAAAAGCAAGCTTTTAAATAAAAATGGATTATTCTGCATTTTTAGGTTCACTGAAACTCAAGAATTTATTAGGGAGTATCTGTAAGTTCCTTACCAGGGAGGGCTTATATTCCCTGAATATAACTGAAGACCCAGACTGAAGAGTCTTTGGTCAGAGTCCTAGTCTGATTGCCCATTTTTATATTAACTCTTATCAGTGTGGGTGATCACCCAGTCCATCGCAGGCCCTTCATCTAGCTAGCTGCATATTCATAAGCTAACTAACCAAACTGTCATTAACACCGTGACAGATATTTTAATGCACAGGTACCTCTACCTCCGTACCCAATTTATCACTCTGACAGTTATCTCAGGATTTTTAGTTCGTATATTAATTGCTCATGTAACTGAAAGCAATATACTCAAGCCTCTTGTTCATTGGTGCTTGATAGTTTCTCTGGACCGCGATCATATAATTGCCACAGTGCCTTCACTCCAACTCTCTGCCCACCTACTCCTCTAACTTCCGTTTTCTACCTTTATTTTTATATTGTCAAGACATCTTGGTAGCGTTCCTTGGAATAATTCTCATTTAGAGAACTTAAGGCTCTAGCAAGAAAATTATTAAGGGGGATTTTATTATAGTTTTTTTCTCTCTGATCACTAAGTTCCAGAAGAAACCTTAGAAAATTCACTTTATTACTTCACGCATCAGGATCTGAATGCAGATATCAAAGTTTGAAGTTTAAACATGAGATTGGCTTTAGTATATGCTTCAGAACTATTGTCAAGGTTTTAGCTGCAGAAGATGCAGATGCAGCCCTGTGTTCCATCTTCTTCAGCATTTCTGACAGTTAGCACATAAGCCCCTTGAATTATTTGAGGCCATGTGCCTCACTGAAAAAGAAAGGGTTCTTTTCTGGATGGTTGGAGGTGCCTGGCTCATACTGGACCCATTCTTTCTCATCTTCCTCTTCCTTTTCCTCTTCCTTTGTCCTTTTTCCTTTTTTTCTTAGTACTCAATGAATTCTTTCAAGTAAATACTTAGATTTTTCTTTAGTGGAAGATATTCTTGTTTTACTTCTTTGAAAATTTCCTCCTTGCAGTTTCTATCATTGATCTCTGGAAAACTTCTTTAAACGATGTCTGATGTACTGAGCTGATTATGTCTCTTATTCTGTTTCCCATCTCTAAGATCTTTGGAAACATTTCTTTTATGGTTTTCTAAGATGTTGGCATTTGTGTCATATTTGATTTCTTTTTGTGAATTGAATATAAGCAATAATAATTTCAAGCTCTGTGTTATTTTAGATTATATTTTTATATACTAACCATTCTTTTCTACAAATGCCAAACATTCTCAAATATTCCTAATAGACTTTGAAGAAAATTTTGTTTGGGTTTTGTTTTCCTTACTTTTTTTGTTATCTGACATATCTGTTTCTTTTTAGTTTCTTTTTTTCCACAAGAATGTTGGTAATTGGATTATCTGCTCAGATTGAAGAGGGAGTGACCAGGAAGGCCGGCTGGAAGCTCTGTGCCCTTTCTTAGGAGCAGAGAGACAGCCGCTGCTCCCCGTGTCGCACCCCAGAGCTGAAATGGGAATCCTTCATGCTGGAGCACAGACAAGCACATAGATGGAATAATCACCCCACAGCCTTCTCTTATTCTCCTCTAGAAGACAATGGTTTCCTCTCTCCTATATGACAGGAAACTACTCTGAACTGTCATCTCCCCAAGTTCTTACGCTGTCAGGAAGTGGTAAGTTTAGGGAGTGTTTTAAAGCTTTGTGCCAGTCTTTACGTGCTGGTTTCCTTGTGAGTCCTCTTCTCTCTCTGGGTCTCTGTGACATGTGCTGCTCCTGAGCCCAGGGTTATTGGTGAGTGTGGACTGGAGGGGAAGTCAGCTTCTTTGTCTGTTCATGGTCCCTGCTCCATCTAGAGTGCAGACAGTTTCTTTCGTTTTCCCACTATTTTTTTTATTTAATTTCCCTATTTGAGATATTTGCCAAAATTTCTCATCTCTCTACTGACTTTCATTGTATTATCTTCATAGCTAATGTCTTCATCAATTTTAGGGTATATTTTCCCAAGAGACTTACTACTGTTTTGTTTCTCAAGACAGAAAAATCAGTATGTGCTCCATCAGCCATCTTAAATCTGAATTTCAGCTATAGTTCTAAAGCAGCACAATCACATTAGTTGACAAAATTTTATCAGCTGCTGACTATACTGGTTGGTCAATTGTTACATAAGGAATGGAAATATATAACAAAGAATAAAAACAGAGTTTTTTTCTCTCCAATTGCATAGATTACATAACCTCACTGAATTTCCTATATTATTTTTAAAAGACTCCTTCTGGAGAAGATCTGTTTCAAGTGTGTTTGTTCCTGCCTGCTGTGAGCTCAATATCTACACTTTAAATCTTGTCATAAATTGTGTCAGTTTTTATGCCCAGTATAGCTAGGAATTAATTTTATGACTTGGATTTGCCATTAAAATTTATGATTTATTAATGTCAAAATATGCCCCTTTTTACTCTAGTAAAAGTCACTAATTTTGGAAGAAATGAATTTACAGTTTTAGAGGACAGTAAAGAGATATTATGTTACCTTGCAGGTTGCCTTGCATGTACAATTTCAATCACGCTAGTTTCTGAGAGGCCAATCATCTGTAATCTAGCAGAGATTGTAGCATTGGAGCTTTTTGTAGACTCCATTTCTTTCACTTGTTGAGAGTGCTTGTCTAGTTGATAAAGAAGAATAAAAGCAAACAGAAAAACAAAAATGTATGACCTCTCTTGTTTCTTAAATTCAAATGAATGTAGAATAGGCTTGCCCTCCCCACTCTGGTGATGGCAGTCAATCAAGGATCTGCAGGGACAGCAAAACTAAGAGAAGGCAGATTTTACTGTTTTACAGTCTTGGATAGCAAGATTTTTTTTCTTCCAATCAGCAAACTAATGCAATCATAAGCAAATCACCCTGGGAATGCCAATTTATTACTTGCTTGTGTTTGTGGCAATAGTGTGTTCAAAGACAAATGTGTTCTGAAATAACTGGTCTGTAGTGGGGATAGACCTAAGGTGGCTAAACACAGTATTTTTTCTGTTTTGTTTCCCTCATCCCCTCCCCTCCCCTCCCCTCCCCTCCCTTCCCTTCCTCTCCTCTTCCCTTCCTTTCCTTCCTTCTTTCTTTCCCTTCCCTTGCCTCCTCATTTTTTTGGTTTTATTTTGAATTAAGTGGCAAGAATAAGCATCAATATGTTTTTGTTTAATGCTATGTTCAAGTTACAGTGATGGGTTAATCAATCTCTTTATCTTCTTAACATTCTAACTTACTAATTTACCACCTTCTCTTCTCAATCCAAGTTATTATTGTTTTGATTAATTGGGCTATGGTTCTCCCCTGTACCTTCCAGAGAAGAGAAGGGGAGAAATGAAGATAAGTAGATAAGATTAATTACAAATTCTTGGAATCCAATAAAATGTCAGTCTATTATTTGAGATCCTCAAAAATTAATTAATTAATTAATTCCTCACAGGATTTTGGTCTCTTTTCCTTTTCCTCCCCATTAAACTAAACCACAAAAGACTACTGTAATTTTAATAAAAACCTCAAAACTTCTTTGCAAAGTGAAATCAGTATGTTTTAAACTTATTTTTAAATAACCTTAAGGGAAAATTTCCAGTCATAAAAGCATATGCAGGAAACCTTAATTAGGGCTCTGAGATTCAAATCCAAACTGGAGGGAGGGCAGCATGCTGGTTGGCCTTTCAAATCAAAACTTTTGTTTAAAAGAAATTCAAAACTTTTGTTCGACTGTACAGTTCCCGCTGGGGGTGTGAACTAAGGACCAATGCACTTGTCATGGAAGTGTGATTGCTTGATGCTTGTGACAAGGTAGTATTCCAAGTCCTATTTCACATCAGGAAGATGATTTCACAAATCCCAATAAATATAAAAACATTTTAGTTGTAGAGATAAGCGGTACATTTTTGCACATATTAATATGCTATATTTTAAACATTATAGTATTTTATTTTTAGCATTCCTGTTAATGTTTTTCAATAGGACAGAGTTCTAGAAAAAAAAATCTATGTGTTTCAGTGCATTTCTATTCTCTTTTACTCCTCATTCTAACTTTTCTGGGTAATCATTGTTTTGGGATAAGTGATTCTTCTTGTTTTTGACTAAGATTAGTTTAGTATTTCTGCTACCTATGAACTGGATTATTTTTCATGTCTCATCCATATTTTTTACAACTTTAGTTCTATGAAGCCTGTTCTCACCAGAAAACTCCTTCTACACAGAACCTTTGTCAAAGATATCTTATTAGAAAATTTTATCTGCCTTTTTTTTCAAAGTTCGTATCATTATTCTTGTTTCTCGTTATCTTACAGATTAGCAATGCATTTCTCCCACCCCTCTTTTGTTTGAAGCAGAGTAATTACCAGACTTTGAAGATAAGCAGGAGAAATGGATAAGGGCACAGCTCAGCTTAGCTAAAAATAAGCAATTGGAAGGGTACAGTAACAATGAGCAGATGCTGCATACCCCATCTCCAGACTTTTTCCCTTTACAAGCAGGTTGTTGATTTGATGCAGCAATCCATCCACCAGAACACAAGAACAAATAAAATTTAAAACAAAAGTCAAAAACAACTAATCTCATGGAACATTTATGTGGATGCCCATGGGACACTGTAGGTCAATTAGATGAAAATACTACCTTTGGAATCCAGCATTCGGTATAAATTTTCAGAGTAGAGTCTTAGCCCTCATTTCACCACTTTGCTCTTTTTATTTTACTTATTTTTTTTTTTTTGCCTTCCAGGAGTGAAAATGCAGTGCCTGGGGGTTCAGCAGCCACCTTGTGACCATGAAGGTAAAACCTAGAAACGAAGGAAGCCAGTGCAGAAAGATAGCCATGCTAGTGCTGGGGACTCTTTATAAAGACTTGCTAAGTTTATCTTGCCCTGAACAAGAATTGGACAGAACAAGAACAAAACATAATGAACTTTTACAGTTATTAAAAAGTCGGGCAGAAGTACACTCTGCAGGGTGAAAGCAGACCGCAGTGGAAGAGAGAGCACAGCGGCCAAGAGCTTAACGGTGGCAGTGTTTGGTACCTCGCACTCCTCAGGCTGACATCAGGTCTAGACTGTCATGTGGAAATCCTTCATGAGTTCCCACAAGAAGAGCAGTACATAGCGTTCTCTCCCTGGGCTCAGGGGCAGGGCTTTGGGAACTACTTTCCCTCACATTTCCTGGCTCCCCCTTACTGACAGGTCACCTGCTCGGTGGGTTTGCTGCACCATAATCTCCTGGCTAGGGAGGGGCCACAGCAGCCTAGACCCACTAACTCTAGATTTGTTAAGGAGAAAAACTAGAGCTTTTGCCTATTTGAAATACTAGAAAGCAGAATATTCTATTATTTATCCCATATTTCTCAGTAAAGTAAGAGATAGACTATTAGAACTTCAAATTACATAACAGGATTCCTGCCCGTGTTCACTTTAGTGCGGGAGGTTTTCTTTTGCTGTTTCGGTTTGTTTTGGCTTTGGTTTTCACTGAAGAAGTTTAGCAGCTGTGGTGTAAGACATCAGCCTTCTTTGGGGTATACAACTCCCTCAGTCAAAGCCAGTTTTCCACACCTGTCAGAGCAATCTTCTTTTACCTTAAGGGCACTCAGTCTAACCAGGGTAGCAGAGAATTAAAACGCATTATCATGTTGACTTTCAGCTCATCTTTTAGCTTTTCATAGCTCTCTCCAAAGCCCTATGATCCATGTAGAAATCACAGATCCATGTAGGCTTCTGAGTAAGACAAGTGGGCTTCTGAAGAATGTCGGAATTCCTCAGAAGAACAGTCTATATTTTCCCAAACCAGTAGCAGAGGCTTTAAATGCTTGTAATTTCTTCTTTTTACTTAGTAGCAAATTATAGTAGCCATTTCTCTAGTAACAGACATTGTTTCTCATCCTGATAGCTCTCTTATTTAAATGTTAACAGGTATTTATCTGTTTAGGTTTTATTTTTCCACTGGGAGAGGGAGTTCCTCTCATAAATACCCTATCCAACAAAATAAACTAAAATTCATAAAAATAGTATTCATCAGCCTATTACCCTACCATACTCAATTTGAGGTAGGATAGAGTAAATAAAAAAGACAAGAACATTGGGATTTTATGATTGAATTCTTAGGAAAACCGCAGCATCAGTACAGAACGTTTATCTAAGCCTTCTCCGTTTCCAGAAAACTCACTCCAAATAATTCCTAAAGATCCTAAAAACACAGCCTGTAAACTGGGCTCTGGACCTGTGCATTTCAGCTGTGCATTTCAGAAATGACTCTTTCTCCATCCTCAAGGAAGCAGCAATGTTAGCGGGCAGCAGATCCCAGCTTCAGCATCTGTACATGGCCTGCCCTCTGGCATGGCCTGCCCTCTGGCACGGCCTGCCAGTGGGGTACCCCAACAGGGGGCATGCCCGCCCTGGGCCGTCCCTCCTGAAGACACACCCAGGGTCCCACAAATATACACGGCTCCCACTCAGAGCACCTGCCTGTTGGTCCACACACCACTCTTGTTCTAAGATCTTGTCCTAATCAATCCATCTTGCATCTCTTACTGATGCATCCAGAAAATTCTTTTTCAACACAAGTCAGCAAACCTGCAAACATTCCACCTTTAGGGTGGATTCAATTGCTCATCTCAGCTTGAGGAACCTCTTCAAATACAGCCCAGTGGCACTTCAGGCTGTCCTTCTGCCATCTGTACTTGCTGATCTAGCACACCAAAACTTCAGTCATCCTGCCTGCGCAAAAATAAACACACTTTATCAAATTTCTATAAAAAATGTCAAAAAATGCCTGTGTTATCTATACTAGTCCTTACATGTTTTTAAAAGATTTATCTAGTAGTCATCACATAAAGAATAACCTATTTTACAAGTTGCAGTGGTACATGCCTGTAATGTCAGTTTTTCAGGAGTCCGAGGCAGGAGGCTCTCAAGTTCAAGGCCAGCCTGGGCAACTTGGCAAGACCCTGTGGCAAAGTAAAAATTAAAAGTAAAGGACTGTGATATAGCCCAGTGACAGAATGTCCTGGCTCAATCTCTAATACTATTAGACAAAACAAAATGAAACAAAAAACTGTTTCATTTCTATAAAATATGATCTTTAACAGGGAATACATGTTAGCAATCTTCCCCAGATACATCTCCTCAAAATTCAGACCAGGGGGCATTATAAGAAGTTTAGTGTCCATATTCTCTTAAAATATTACAAATGCAGACTTTGCTTCTGTCACATGTTTTCAAAATATAGAGCATGCAAATTATTGAATGCAATAATATGAAGCTGACTAAAGTTTACCTTGAATTAATTAGCATGTCCTCCTGTTGAAAGCATCTTATTTAATGGAAATTAGGGTCACATGGAGATGAGATACTAACAAGTGCTCTACTGCATCAGGGACATAGCTACATACAATTAACTTGCTACTTACAAAACTTGTCTTATCTAGTTAGTAAAATAAGAGTCCAAAGGACTTGATCAGGTAAGGATTTGTTTTATTTAGTCTCCATCACCAAACTTAAGGTTTGCTATTCCCCATTGCTTTCTGGTTTACACGGATTTTACCAATAGCTCCCAAACTTCCACTCAACCCAATGAAGTTTTATGCTTTATTGAGCTATTTATATTTCAAGATCATTCCAGGAAATGTCAAGTGTGTATTTTGGTCAATGTGTATTTTCGTGTGCTGCATTTCCATCTCTGTCTTCCGCTGCTCCTTGTCTTGCTCCCCCAGAACCAAGTGCTCCCCTGCCTCCTTGGAGCTGTGTTTCCAACAGTCCTTCCACCTACTAAAGCTGTCACTTCCCTACCATGACCTGGGGATACACGTCAGTCACCTCGCACTGGGACCTCAGCCCTCCTCACCTACTCTAAGCTTGCGTCTGCATTTCAGATTCTATATGACACTTTCTGCGTTGGCTCCATTTGTCGATTCACAATTCCCTTTTTCCTCAGTTCTCTATTCTTCTTCTTGCTTCCAGATAAGAGCATCCAAGTCTCTGCCTTGACTTGCTTCCTCTTTGAAGACTTTTCTGCTGTTATTTTTTAATTCAGAAAAATACCACTCACTTTCAAAGATTCAGAGTGTGCTGTAGGAGAGAGGTAAGGCTAGCAGGAGTTTTACAGTGACACAGGTTCAGATCTTTGTCAGGTGATGTGATGCTGGAAAGTGTATTTTCCTCCCTCAAGTGAGAACAGCAATGATCAGTTAGCATGTGTGAAGTTAGACACTCTTAAGTAAGCAGGCAGTGAATGTTAGCTATGATTATTTGATTATTTTCTGTCTTTTTAAAATTGTTGCTCGGTTGTTTAGTCACATTTGTCTGTGGATGGCTCACCTCCCTAACTCAATGTTTCATTAACTGAAGTCATTTTCCTAACAGTCTTTGTGTCCCCAGCAGCGCCTAGGTGCACTTTGTTTACAGGTATGGTAATATCTTGATTCACAAACCCTTCTTTTCTCAAACAACTCAGTTCAATAACAAAAGCTTTCAGGAAAATTTTGCTCCCATTGGTGAACTCCACAAAGAAGTGACCAACATGACTGTGGCCATCTTCACTGCAGGAATACGAATATGACCATTTTCCCCAGAATCATAGAATAAATTAAGTTTGTGAACCGTTTCTTGATGGATTAAGTTATATGTGCTATAGCAAAATTCACCAGCCAAAAGTACTCCATTAAAGCTGGCAAAAAAATGTCTTTATAAGTTTCTAATAAAGTAGAGTTTTTTTCATTCTCAGCTCAAAAGTTTTGCAAATGGAAGGCATAGATCCAAAGGAAGAAACTGTTATTTTTTAACCAAAAGCTCCAAGCTAAAGTTGAATGTAGTTTAAAATAGCTAAAGAAATGGGAGAATATATTTAGAACTCATCTTATGATCTCATCTTGTCTATCAAAAGTATGTTTACCAAAACTATTTAATATGCAAGTTTTATATAATAAGATTCACACTGCATTGCTGAATATGTAACATAGGCAACAGCACCCCTCCATAATAGGCAAGAGGAAAAAAATTCTAATAAATTCGAATTGGACCTAATGTATTTGGGTCTACAAGTGAAAATAAATAGTAATATTTTATGGTAGACAAATTAGGAAGAAATAAATTCTTTGGACAAGAAAATATTGCCATGGAATCCTTAATATTTACAAACCACTCTTTGAAAATTGTGCTATCTTACAAATGTAATCACAGTTTTCAAGAGACTAGATTTAATACAGGACATATACCTTATAGGATTATTTTATAATATTCACTCAAAAGTCAAATGCAAAGAGTCCAGGTGATCTGTCCACACACTAGAGACCCAGAGAATCAAACTGAAGGCCTGGATCCCACAGCAGTGTCCTGTAGGAATCCATCTGCAGACCTAGAGCCCGTGACAACGTCCTCCATGAATCCACTGAGGCCTGGAGCCCACAACAATGTCTCATGCAAGTCCGTGTCAAGGATCTGTACCAGGAAGGCCCAAAGATCAGTGGTGGAAGCTAGAAAGTCTGTGCCAGTGGGATGAAGGAGCTGCGTCAGCAGGCAGAGGATCTGCACTGGAGCCAGGAAGCAATGCTCAAGGTAAGGACCAGAGTTCCCCTGAAGAGAACCACAGCCATCCTCAGCGACAGCGAGGAGCCGAGCTCCTCTGAAGATGAGCACTGAGTTCATAACGGGAAACAGTGCGACAAGCTTCTGCAGCAGCAGCACCATCTTCCCCTCCAGTCCTCCTTTTCTGCTGTAGGCAGCAATCCTCAGTGGACCTTCCACACCAAGAGTCATGCTGATTCAGATCAGTTGCGCGTTTCAAGGTGACCATTAGGTAACCCACCACAGCAGACCTTGGCATTTAACTTTCTTTCAAGTTTTTTATCAAGAAAACTAAAAAATCTTTTCACTGCTAAGGCCTGAAGGGTGACAGTGACAGTCTACTCCCTGACCTTCTAGGAGCCATACTCATAACTTGCCCTGTGCTCTGCTCTAAAACATGAAGACAGTCGAATTATGGGAAGATGGAATCAGAGTGTTCAAGTTTGATTTTAATTTCTTCCCACAGTGGGGTCACAGCAAGAAGCTGGTACGGGGACTACTTCACTGAAGCATTTTTAGTGCCAGGGCACAGACCCAGCACAGGTGGCTTTTCATTCAAGTTTCACACCCTTTTTAATTGTTTCACTGACACAGAGTTCTCTTAACCTCTGAAGTTCATGTGTTGGAGTCAGGAAAGAGAAGCTGTTTATTGAATTCACAAATAAATCAACAGTACCAGACCTAAGCCCAGAAACTTTGGGCTCTGAATTTTACAGATCTTACTGACTTTATTCCCCCAAGCTATGTAAATGTACCACAGCCACCTACGTGTCTGGTAAGCTGCGACTTACTGAGACTTAACTGACTTCTGTGCTGTGAGTCTTACCTGCATTCTTCTGCCTTTGCCCTTCTTTCTCCCTCCAGTGGCAATTTGTTAGAAGTGATTTCCTTTCACATTTGGTCCCCGCGGTTGAGCTTCAAGATAGTTTGGCCAGACTTGTCACTCTGAGCAAGATTCTTCTATAAACAACACGTCAACTGTAGGTGAGTTCCCAGACCTGTTGGTATTTGGTCTTGCCATTGGCTCCTAGAATTATTCCTAGAGTCAACAAGCTCCCTGCCTACCTTCTCCATGCTGCAGACTAGAACCCTAGTAGAGATGCATGGAATTAATAAATTACCAAGTTTTCTTCAGGATGAATCCTTTCCTGTTCATAGCAATTTGGATATACAGTGTGCTTTCTCCTTGTGACGCTGAAGTATTATACATTCTGCATTATATGAAGGAACATAGGACTCCCATGTCATGTTAAGAAACTGATCCCAAATTTGAACATAACAAAGGGTAATAGCTTAATGCCTTTCTATACTTATCAAGAGGGAAAAAAAAAAGAAAATGAGTGCATAAAAGCTTGCATCTTTTTATTGGTTCCTTAAGCCTTAACTGACTTTGCTGCCTTACTCCAAGTCACTTAAGGTATGCCTCCCCATAGAAAGGCTCTGAATCCTTTTCACTAATGAACAAGTCATCTATTTTCATCAAACATGATAAGAGTTATGAAATAGCTTACTGAATATAGCTCTCGCAATGATTCCTATGTTACTTGGTTTTGGAGATGATCATTTACTTCAAGGAACTGTACTTGTATTTGGCTGTGTATGTTGGTTGGATTCATTCCTAAAATGTTTATCATTACTTATTTGACCATGAATGATACTCTGATCTATATTATTAAGAACCAAATTATCATTTTGACTTGTAATGCTTTTTCTAAAAATCCAATTGACTCTAAATGTAAATCCTCAGTTATCATTTAGAATAGCGGGATAGTTGCTAGAATACTCTAGTAGAACTGTCTCAAGTGAAGGCTAAATTTACAGAATCAGTTATTTGAAGAAAGTTCAAGTTAAATCATGTCATATGCCTTCAAGTTGGTTAGTGTCTACCACAGGTAAAAAGTGGTGCGTAATTTTGGATACAACATTTTTAATTGGGGACAAATGATGGAAATCATTTAAACAGATAAACTTCTAGTCCTTTTTATGTTGAATATTAAAATGAATTTTTCTTATTAAACTTGTGTAATAAATAGATTTTATTTGTTGGCTTACCTTTCTACGTCACTTCAGTGTATGCTAGTGGTCTCTGGTTCTGTTTTCTCAGGTTACACTTAGTTGTTATTTAAATACTAGGTGTTAATAATTAACACCTTGCACCTGTGTGCCACTTAATTTCAGTGAGAAATATTTCATCTAGATCTGCTTTTTTTTCCATGTGAATTTACTCACTGTCACACCTAATTCACTTAAAATCATTTAACCACCTGATTTCTTAAAGACATATTCTAAAAATACAGATAAAATAGGGCACAACCAAATTTAAGCAAAATCTTACTTACAAAATGAGAGCAAGCACTTTAAGTATATAGAGCACAGTGAATGTCTTAGGTCTTGGGGTCTATTCTTGATTATCAATCAATCCATTCATCTAATCCCTCATCATTCATTGAGACCATTTAATCAGATCAGACATAACATAAATAATGCACTTCTTATTGCAAACTTGCTGAGGTAGAAAATAAAAAGACTCCAGCAATTAATTGAATGGTAATGTAAATGTATCAATTCTATATATTTACCATCTCTGGATTTCATATTTTCTAAAATTATTTCCACCACAAGCATGTTGCTAATAAAAGTGTTATTTTCCAATTCCGATATTCTAATGAAAAAATTCAATAGACTCTATGCATACCATGGAAAAATATGTAGCAAGTGTAATAAAACTTTATTCCAACTAATGATGATTTTATGAAGAGATTATCTATTCAACACTTAGTTGTTAATTTATAGTTTTATTTTATTAATCCCTTTAGAAATATGTCATCACAAGTTATGAATTCAACAGGGACTGAGGATATAAAAATAAATAATATGTTGATTTGTTTTTAATTAATTTTCACAATAACCTTGTAGAGATTTAGAGATTATTGATATTATTTTAGGAATGAAGAATCTGCAGATTGAGTAACAGAGTCAAAACCTTATCATAAATATGTTTATTCTGTTGAACAGAGAAGTTAGGGACAGAGCTGCTCCAAGTAATGAGACTAATTTGAGAAATATCACTTCTATCTAGTTATACATACTCCCCTCTTATAAGGAGCGCTACTCTTACTTATGGCAGAAAAGGTTAATGTAAGATATTTTGAAAATTACAATATATCTTAAAATACTGATTGTTATAAAGTGGTACTTCTAAAGATGTGCTCATTTTTGCATTGTTTAGCATCAATTTTCTGCTAGAAAAAATAGGTGTAAGAATATAATGTTTCCAAGTGTGTACTTTCTCTAAAAATAGAAAAAAAGATGTGGTACCTTCTAATATGAATTTCAAAAAGTTAATAGTTAGGCAGAACATTATTAGCCTAAAGGTGAGAGGAACTTGGCCTAATATGGCAATATTTAATAGCGGTTTATTTGACCAGAAAGGCCAATTGAGCATTACATTTCAGACTTGTATTTTTCCATGGCCTTATTAATATTTTATGAAAGAATTTTCAAACTTTGACTTGCTCGGCAAACTAGGGGAACTCCCACAAGGCAGTAAATGTGTAATACTTCATAAATAGTCGAGTGGTTTGACACTGGTGATATCACATCACATGACTCGTTCGTGTCAATGAACTTGGAAAATAAGGAAAAGGAGAGATTTGGCACATCATCTATCCTCTCTACAGTTCACTCAACCTATATGATATATTCTCCTGAAAAATCCCAGAGATACACTGAATTTATTAAACCAAAACTACCGAAATCTAATGAAAGTTTCCTTTAAGATCTATTCACATAGAAGCCTCCAGGGAAATAAGCAGGGTTATACCAAATTACTTCTTTTTCTGATGCTTCTGGTCTTGCTAAGGGACATAATTCCTTGGAGTTTTCATGACATATTTGTGTTTACTTTTCCTTCAGTGTTCTGCATTTCCCATCATCATGATTGACTTGCCTCTATTTGAATCCTCTCTCAATGGATTATTTAATATATTTATTTATTTGGAGCAAATATTATTTTAGATTCCCTTACTCCTGAGGAGGGAAATTATTATCCCATAAGTAATTTCCTAGATCACTTAACTTAGTTTTGGAATTCCTACACTTTTTAGTGATAGATGAATTGTAGGGTCTGTGTTTGGTATCGGGATCTGAGCTGTACGCTGTGAGTTAAAATCTTTATTGTCTTCAGGCGATCTGACCAAACGAATAACCAGGTTTCTATCACGACCTTCCATTTTGTCATACACATACAAGAAAATGTCTGAACAGAGAAAATAGCAACTACAACAACAGCAATAATAGTAACGGTAATGGCAAAGGTAAG
The DNA here is from genome assembly GCA_004027295.1 of Dolichotis patagonum. Lineage (NCBI taxonomy): Eukaryota > Metazoa > Chordata > Mammalia > Rodentia > Caviidae > Dolichotis > Dolichotis patagonum. The sequence continues at coordinate 1,202 of PVJX010028517.1, read as the reverse complement.
ATGGTCATTTTGAAGAGGTAGAGAAATGGCGCTCTTCCTGAAGGAAAGACGTTGGTAACGCATAGGGAAAGACCAAGCACCGTCGTGCACGTCTATAATCTCAGCACTCTGGCAGGCTGAGGCAGGGGGATCACAAGCCCACCCTGAGAAATTCAGCAACTTAAAGAGACCCAGTTTCAAAATTAATAATAAAATGGGCTGAGAATGCAGATAACTTCAAAGGCTCCGAGTTCAATCCCTCCCATCAGGAAAAAAAATTAGGAGAAGAAGGAAGAAGAAAAAGAAGAGGAGAAATAAGAGGAAGAGGTAAAGAAGAAGGGCAGGTAAACTTAAGGAGCAGAAAGCCAGTTTGGGAGCATGGTCATATTAAGGTTTACTTGCAGGATACTGAGAAGAAAATGTCATTTGTATTTTATATCTATTATACTATCTTAAAATTTTTAAGAGAACTAATTGGATTTTAAGAAAAACCAAACAAAAAATACAAAAAATCTATAGTTACCTATGCAAGTGTCTCAGTTTACCAGAAACCATTTTATAAATCATTTAGATGATTTTTTTCTAGTATTTTCTTCATGCTTTATTTTAATTCTTTATTTATGCTTTATTTCTTTATAAATATTAATGCTTTATTTTTATTCTTTCATTCATATATTTCAGATAAAATTTATTGATTTCTTCTAGTAGATGGTGATTTAACTCTATTTAATAATCTTTTCCTAGAGGAAGTGAAATTATCATTATTTGCAGATGACATGATACTTTACAAGAAGACCCCCAAAACTCCATTGAAAAACTCCTAGATATCATAAATAAATTCAGCAATGTAGCTGGATACAAAGTCAATACTCAAAAATCAATAGCATTCGTATACTATAACAGCAAAAATACTGAGAGACAAGTAAGAGAAGCCACACGCTTCACACTAGCATTGAAAAAAAATGAAATACTTAGGACTTAATCTCACTAAATATGTAAAACAGCTATACAAGGAAAATTATAGTACCCTAAAAAAGGAAATCGAAGAGGACCTCAGAAAATGGAAAGACATCCCCTGTTCATGGATAGGAAGAACAAACATTGTGAAAATGGCCATTCTCCCAAAATTACTATACAGATTCAATGCAATCCCAATCAAAATACCACTAACATACCTCATAGATCTAGAGAAATCACTCCTAAAATTCATCTGGAACCAGAAG
>PVJX010028516.1:0-23824 GCA_004027295.1 Dolichotis patagonum | reverse complement strand
AATGCGGTGAGCCATGGGAGCCTCTTATGTGCTCCTCGTAGGCATCACTGCAGAAGACAAGTATGTATAAAACGCTGTCTGTCTCTTCAAAGGCAGATCTGTGGTTTGCAATATCCCTTTAAGAAAAATAAAATTATGAATCCAATATGTGATATGAAAGTAAAAATTTCTACTACAAAACAAAGCATAACCAAAAGTGTTTATCTAAAATGAGACCATATCACAAACATTACAAGGTCTCAGAGGTAAAAATGGAGTATTGATTAATTAACTCCCTAAGAAATCACTAACACATTATCAGCCCAAATATTCTTTAGTTAGCTCTGCATGTGACGTTGATTTCCTGTTAAAATTTTCCAAATGTATAAAAAGAGAATGTGTTCTGTCTTCCACTGTGGTTAAAAATATTGAGAGTTGATATTTGTAAAATATGTGTCATAATTTACATAGAAATGCTTGCGTTATTGCTCCACAAACACCGTAACACTGACAAATTATATTCTGAACAAATTCTAACATGAAAGAAAAAGTACATACTGCTTTTTGAAAATTTGCCCTCTGCATTTCTAAATATATAACTTGAAGTTTTCATTTTGAAGAGGTGTCAAAGAGACCTATTTCTTTGCTTCCATAGAAAAACAAAATCCCACAGATTAGAGTCCAGCTCACATAATACACTCTACTACGTTTTCTTCCACTGCTCCCTTACTTCCAGTAGCTGGTACTACAAGATGTATTGGAACCTGGATCTTCACGTCTTCATCCAGCCAGAATGAGTCAGTAAGTAGGGAGTACCAACTCCACGGGTCTTCCTAGTGGTCATAACTCGCATAACTAAGAATAACGTCAGTTCTGAACAAGGGATTACCAACACCACGGTCCTCTAAACTCAAGTATTCCACAGCTAGTTCACTTTACCTGGATCCATACCATGCCCATTGTTACCCAAGAGGAAATACACATAATAGGAGAAATTGGAAAAGACCATAATCTATTTAAAAGTTATCCCATCCATGTTTAGAAAACATATGGCAACGTGAAGCCAGGGTATGCGACCAACCCAGAACGTGGTCTCATCCCTCTCTGGTGTGTGGAGACTTCATGAGGCTGTCTTTCTACACCTTTATTGCCCAAAATTGCTCCTTTTCACTTTAAGAGATAATAAGCTGCCCCCACATACAAATGCACACTTTTGCACTCTCTCTAAGTTTGGGAGTTGAAGTATTATTTTTGATTATTTTTTAAAATTCCCAACTTAAAAGCCATTAGACTGAGAGAGCCCCAGTATTTGAGCTCACATCTACACCTGAGCCAAAGTAAATGAAGCTGTAGTTTTTCAATGTGCAGGTTTATGGATTACAGCCTCATGGTTCCGCACAAGCATACAGTGCGACTAGCAACCAGAGATGTTCCCAGAGTCACCCACACTCTCGGGGCCCTGCGATTCGTGTAGCCTTTTATGTTTTATTAGTTATGATACATAATAATTATGCTCATTTTGTGGAGTTGGTACATTCTTCTTTCCTATTTTGACTCAGATACATGTTCATTGTCTTTCTAACCCATAAAAGCCCAGCTGCCTAGGGAAAGGAATTTACTGAAACTCCGCTGGTCAATCTGCCACTCATTCTTTGCTCAGACAAACTCTGTTAAATTTATTGTATCTCAAGGTTCCTTTACATGTGGTTTTCCCCACATCATATCTACTTTTCTTAGACTGTTCATTGACCTAAAAATACTACTATGCAGCCATTCATAACAGCCACGTTTTTAGCAAGAGTCCCATGCACTGTCTCCTCAGCTTTTATCTTAACTGTAACTTCCCTGCCCAGCCCTCTCCCACCTATCTGTGAGCACCATTTCTAACAGGGCGCATTGTTTTCTGTCATAAAACTTTTCCAAGTTAGTCATTATTCTTTCATCAGGGTATCTGATCAATAGTGCCCTGGTTCTGGACAGTGTCTGCCACATTAGCAAACATTAAATGAGTGTTTGGAATGTGACCCTTTGCAACATCAATTCATCCATTTGACACTCTTAACAGGATGAAGTCTTCCCCTTGGAGAATCAGTACAAATGAAACAAAGCCCTGACACCCCAAGAGACAGACTCCGGGAGTGACAGGCAGTTCTGCCACAGGAAAGAAGCCTCTGGTCCTCTCTCTGTGTCCTGCCTTTTCTACTTGGAGACAAAACAGTGGGGACCAGATAACCACAGAGTGCTTAAAACCCCCACTGATATTCTTGGTGCTTCAACTCAGCCCCCCGAAACAGGAATTAATTCCACAGATATTTAAATGGGGGGACAAGCCTGCTCCAAGCCACAGTTGGGATCAAATGCTGGTAGATTTTTAGTTAGTAACCACTTTCAATCATTCTACTAAACTTGAGAATGATGTTTTGAACTTATAAGACAAGATTTTCTAAAGTACAATGACTATTCAAAGGCGAAACTTTATTCTACTGCATGAATGAGTGAACCCAAACATTGAGGTGTTTTTCTAACATTGTAAATGTAAGTCACGTGGTTGATAACAAACGGTAACAAAATAATTTATTTTAAAATGAATTTAAAATATGGCACTGCTTTGAGGGAAATAAAATCATCTGACTTTGTAAGTAAAATATTAACTATCGAATGCTCTAAATTATTTTCTTTTGGGAAAAATCACATTCAACACTCATAATTAGACGTTCTTGGCAATCCTATGACTGCTTCTGGTTTTGCACAAGACTATTTACAAAATTTAAAAAGGAAATTTATGTGCATTTACTCACTTGAGCATAATTTCTGAGCTAAGTCTACTCTATGGCATGTAGATTCACATATTCTTAATTCCAGCTCTATTTTCTCCCTTTACAATTATTTTAAAGCTGAAAATTAATCATTCTAGATGGTCTTTAACCTAGCAAATGTGACACAATTCCAGCCAATGGAAACCGGCAGAACTCCCTGGGATTTCTGGAAAGCACGTTTGTTTCTCAATCCAAACTCTTCACCCACCTGCTCCTCCCTCTCCTTCCCTTCTCATCCTCCTGTTCCTCCTCCTCCTCCAGCTCCTCCTCATCTTCCATTTCCTGCATGACATCTCTTCCATAAAGACTGGAGACGCCGATGTGCTGATGTTGTTCTGAGGCAAGGACAGCCACCCTAAAACCTTGGCTGGGAAATTCTTGAGGTGCTGCCATAGACAGCTTTGCGAGTCAGCCAAGCATAATAACAGAGGATACAATGATGAGGGAATGTTACTAACAGATGGGTAAACTGAAAATTCAGTAGAAACCAACAAATTTACACATACAATAGGGGTTTCATTCTGGATTTCATGAGTCAGAACAAAAGCGCAAGAGAGATAGAGGAAGAAGGAGGGAGAGGAGGAGGAGGAAAAAGGAGGGAAGGGAGAGGGAAGGAGAGAAAGATACCTGTTCACTAGCAGTTTAGAATATAGAAGACAAACAAACCTTAGATTAAAACTTAGACACCGAGTTACAAGATAATTAATTAGAATGAAGACAATACCAGCAGCGGGGAGCACATTTTGAGTAGTTACTATGTATCAGGCGCTTTCCATGTGTGTGGGCTCATTTCCTTCTCAGCACAGCACTTTCCACAAGGGCTCTGCAGTGCAGTTTATCAAGGAGAAAACAGAGGGCCTGCCAGTGTGTCCCTAAGAGGGCTCTCAGGGTGTCCAGGCCCACGGGCGACAGGCACCCCACAGGCGCGAGGATTTGGGCATCTGGCTCCAGCAGCTGTGTTCCTGGCCATGCTCTTACAGGACTTCTATGGCCTTACAATCCCTCCATGGCCTTACAATCCCTCCATGAAGACCATTTCTTTACAACCTAACTTTAAGATAAGGTGCTTCAAGCTGAAACAATTAAACAGAGGCTTGGAATGCAATAAGCAGAGAAACCATGAACACTTACACAGCACTTAGTACCCAGCAGGCACTGTTCCAAGTGATTTGCATATCTTAACCCAATTAGCTCTCATAACAAAATAGCAATTGATGAGACCCGAGCTATTTACTGTCTCCATTTTACAAAACAGAAAATCGAATCACTGGAACACCAAGAAACTTATCCAAAGTGACTCAGCTAATAAGGAGTGCAGCTGGGATTCTAATCCAGGAAATCTGGCACCAATTTTGGACTCACAAGTGCTTCAGGAGCAAAGCAAATGACCTTCCACTCCTCTGCACAGAGAGCAAGGGCTAGTCTGAGTGTACAGAAGAGTCAGAAAATACTGCTGTGTTGTCAAGGGAAGTTTTATAGAGAAGAAGTAAGATCTAAATGACCTTGAAGAGAAAAGTAAGTAGTAATGAAAACTAAAAATTTTTCAATAAACTGTGACTCTCATAGTTAAGTACTAGGGTGCTATATTGAATGAGATCCATTGCATTTTAAAAATCAATAGGTTAACCCCAATTTCTCCATGTAAGCTTAGAGAAGCAGCCCAGGGCAACAGTCAACCTTCATGTGAGCTTGTTCCTATCAATTCTTGAGTATTATTAACTTATTCAAATTAATCCTATGATAATTCATGTTCTCCCTTGCTGCTCTTAGACCCTTTGAAAATAAAATTTAAAACCTGATTTCTGCTTTTAAGGAAATTGCAATTTTCTGAATTTTTGTGCCATGTTTGCCATTTATGAGTCAGTGGTTGGATCCAACTGATTTCAGAACATTAGTAAATAATTTAACAGAGAAGTTCAGAAATCTTTGCTTGAGCAACTACTGTCTTCCGGAAACTGTGAGAGCCGCTGGACCAGCGAGGCGAGGACTCCTGAGCAGAGATTACCTTAAAATGTGGTTGATGTAATGAGGTAGCACAGCCATCCTCTGGGACCTCAGTCCAGAGCCTCAGGACAGAGGGACGAAATGGAAACCAGGACATTTGGAAAAGCATTTTCAAAGCTAATATTAATCCAAGAAATATTAGTAGAAGCTTAACATAGATCAGATGGTGACGGTGACAAAGGAATGAAAATTCAGACCCCATCCCTGTCCTTCAGACTCTGAGAGGCCAGCAGATTCAAAGTGGAGCTCTTACTGGTTGCTAGAGTGTAAAGAGAAGAACAAAGGAAGAAAAGAATTAAAGATCAAGAGAAACCACGGCAAAGGGTGCTCCCAGCCTGGGGTTTCTTCTGTCTCTGAATCTGCGGTTTCCTAAAGGGGCAGGGGAGGGGGGAGCCGCAGGAGGGGTGAGTCAAACCGGGATCACAGACAGCCATCAGTCTGACAGCTGGAGACAGGTCAGATACCCAGGTACATCTGGAAGGAGCAAGTATCAGGCAGGACATGCCCAGATAACTAAAAGGCACCCTGGAGGGGTGGCTCAGGTGTCAACTGTCTTTGGCAATGAAGGTCTAGGTCTTCCAGCTATGCCCTACCTCCGTAGAGTAGGATTTTTCTTGGTTCTGGTGGAGAAGCTTGTCAGAATCCATGGGAATGAGGGTGGATTTCACTTTACAAAGTTGTCTGTGACTCACAGCTATGCAAATTGAAGCTCATTTGAATTGCTCCTGCAGAAACTGCATGGAGAATAGTTCCTTGACCCCTTTGCAAAATGAGGGACTGTTTCCTATCAGAACGCCTTTTCACATTCTTTGCTACACTTAAAATTCAAGTCAAAATCTTTACTGATTTTTCAATAAACCAATTTCATTTTCCAGTGCCACGTTAGACCTTGTATAGCATTCTGTGATGTGAAGATGGAATCTGAAGCTTCTTGTCAAGAAGTCTTCGAAGGCATAGGCTTGGAGAAACCCCCTCTGTTCCAAGGACATACTATGATGGATAAAATAGAAAGTAAGGCAAATGTGCACAAAACTCAGAAAAGATATGTAACTCCATAAATATAGGACAGCAATATCAGCTTCAATAATAAATCTGCAGTCAGAAGACAGCAGAGATTGCTGGGAAGTACGTTCTTTCTAGAATAACGAACGCTCCATAGGTGCAGAAGAAATTAGACAGGCTTCCTGCAAAGTAGTAGACCAAGGCCATTTCAGAACATTAGTAAATAATTTAACAGAGAAGTTCAGAAATCTTTGCTTGAGCAACTACTGTCTTCCGGAAACTGTGAGAGCCGCTGCTAATTCTCCTACTAATTCTTGTAAAAGGAAGATGTTTTTAAAAAACTGCTGCTATTAGCTGTCCACCAACTCGCTACCTAGATGCTACGGCAGGAAACTGTTCCGCTTCCTGTGTAGGTGTGGAGGCTCAGCAGAGCACCGATTGTATTGTGAATATCTTCTCCCGGTTTGTAGTGTGCCATTTCATTTTCACAACTGATTCTTTAGCCTAGTAACATACACATTTTACCAGAGCCCAATTTAATTTATATGAATTATGTTTATATTAACTAAAATTTACGGTGGCTCAGTGGTAGAGCTCTTACCTTGATTAATTAAAATGTATATTAATTTGTATCCTTTATATTTATATTTTTAATATTTTTAAATGTATAATACACTGTAATTGCTTTCTAAGAAAATTTTGGTCCACTTAAAGTTTGCAAAGATTTTTCTCACATGATTCCTTCAAAACTATTCAAATCTTTAATTTTCATATTACTATCTGTGATTTATTTTGAGCCAGTGTTTGTGTATGATGTGTGATAATGGTTCTAATTAATTTATTTTTCCATGTGGATAGCCAATTGACACAGTATTTATTTAATTGCCCAGAAGGCAGTATCTTGTTGATCTTTTTGTCACTTTTTCAAGTCCTATTATGGCGATTACTTCCTGGCATGCACAAGGTTGTGAGTTCGATCCCTAGTACAAAATTAATTAACTAATTAATTAAATAAACTTTAAAAATTGTTACATGATTACTCTTTTTAAAGTTGTTACATGATTACTCTTTTTAAAGTATGTCTGGAAATCAAGCAAAACAAGACAATCTACTTTGTTGTTTTAAAGAATTTCTTTAGTTATTTTAGGTCATTTTCATTTTCCATATAAACTTAATCAGATTATTCAGTTCTATAAAATGTTTTTTTAAAAAACACATGGGAAGTGGCTGAGCTGGAGACCAGCCACACAGCTGGGCCTGCGCAAGGCTGCCCCGACAACATGGGGCTCCAGAGGAGAGCCCTGCAGTCACGCTGGTGGGACTCGGGCAGTCCAGCAGGGGTCGCCTTGGTGCTCCGCCCTGTCAACCACAGCAAAGGTCAGAACAGTGAGATGGTCGCGCGCTTTTGGCCCGTGGCGCGCTTTCCCTCTTACTGTGCGTGAGTAAAGACACAGACCGTGCTGGCTTGTCACTCTGCATCCCCGTCACAGAGGTCAGATCCCAGCTGGCCCCAGAGTCTTTGTATGTGTCTTGTCTGTTCTTAATCTCCAGTGACCCACCTCTCAGGGGCCTCCTGGCTGCTTGAGTCTCAGCAAAACAAACAAACAAACAAACCCAACTGCTTCAATTTGGATTGTTTCCTTTTAGGTTTTATGGCAATAACATGCCCTTTGTTGTTTAGCATCTTATCTTATAAACATCTAGATTTTCATATCTGGAAGACGAGCAGCTATTTATCAATGGAGTAACTAGAAGAAGGGCATCTCACCTATCTCAGCCGTACCCAGGCATACTAAGCAGTACTGGACCAAGCAGGATCTTCCTGGGAGCACTGCATTGCCTGCTAGTGGTTATGATAATGGGAACATTTACATCTTCAGAAGATAGAAGGAGCAGACATGATCTGACATTCTGAGAGCATCTGCTGAGTGATCTGTGCTAGCTTGCGCTTGGGAATGATTCTTGCATAGCTGGTGGCGGCTTCTTATTTTCCATCTCTGATTTACTTTCTGTGTCTTCCTCTATCTTTCATAGCCACTGGTTGTGATAAAGCCAATTTAACTGGAGTAAGAGATGCCGAGAAGATTAGTGTGTTTCTGTGGATGGCTGAATGTGAACCAACAAACCAAGAGGCAAAGACATTGGGTGGAACCATCAAGCTACATCCAGAATTGTGACCTGGGCAGAATAAAATATGGAAAGAAGGCTGTGTGTCCATTTGGAACAGCCCCAGGGTTCTTGAGCAGGTGTACCCTTTCTTGCCCTTGTGGTTAGATATTGGTCTCTGGTTCTTCGGTTTCTTCAAAGTTCACATGCAAATTTGCTTCAGCAACTCTCCAGTGACCTTCCAGACCTTCGTCCTTGAGTCACTGGAGTAAGCCATTGATAAACTCACGTGCTTTCAGTAGGTGGGGCCTGGTTGGAGTTGTGGGTCACTGGGAATCTAAGTGGGAAGGCATATTCTTTTCCATGGCTCCTCCAATCCCTCTCTCCCTGATTGCTGGCTGCCCTGGGGTAAGCAACATTTTAAGTCAACTAATCTTAATCCTGTGTTGGCATGCATGACTTCTGATAGGATAATATTCAGCCTGTAAAACTGTGGAAGCCACCATAGAGCAGTATCGGTAGGTTCACCTCTGGTCCCCAGAAAGTCATGATAGAGTTGTAGGGTGTACCTAGCAGAAAAATATACTCAGGCACAATACATAACATAAAATATTTGAGAGTATATTTTATGTAATATAAATTTTCCTTTCCCAGTGTGAAGCATCTCATCAAAAAATGTATTTATAAGTCCATTAATGACTGCATATTCTGCCCCCAATAATTATCACAGTCTTTACAAAGTCACACTGCAAGCTGATCTCTTGGAGTTTCCAGGTTATGAGATTCTATGAATGTTAAGAACGGCACACTTGTTCAATGAAGAGAGTCAAAATGAAGGCCTTTCGTACTGCTTTTTAAAGTGAAGCAAATGGAACTGGGTACATTCGCAAATTTCATGTAATTTTGTGTACAAGTGAAGAGCACCGGTATCTAAATGAGCATAACATTAGCTTTTTAGAGGACAGATGCTCGCATTAGTTGCCTGGCACAGTGCCTTCAAGTTTCATATTTTCTGTGCATTATTTATGTTTCCTATCATTATCCAAGAGTTGGTCAAAATTTTTTTAAAAATCAAGAACAAAATCAAGGAGTTGAATTGTTTCTGTATATGTATTTTTTTTATTATTCTAGGCAACCAATGTGACAAGAGACCTAGAATAAAAACTAGACAATATTTCCTTGAAATACATTGCAAATAAAGAACATTACAATGATTTTTAGGGGAAAAATAAAGCTGTGTCTTTCACTAGAAGCTATCATTTTCTTAGAGTTTAGGAAATTATACTCCATATCTTCAAGAATAACCTAATAAGTCTTTGGTTGTTTTGACATTTTGTTTTAATGCATCTAGCACATTCTAATCAGTTCCCATCCATTTCACTTTCTACTATTCTATTCATCATCGTGAAACAGGTTTAGATTTTAAAATTTTATAAATACATTTTATGAGGAAAACTTTTCTCCTACTGAACATAATGTTGGTGATGTTGAACAAATTCTTATGGCCACAATTTATTTGACAGGCCATTTCTGTTGTTGCATATGTTCAGTTTGAATTGTTAACTTTTAGCAGGAAAGTGATAACTATGATTTTCTTAGTACTGACCCTTGGCTTGTTTCAATTATTAATCAGCTGCTAGAAGCAAGAATAAGTTCACATGTGAGGGTTAAATTTAACATCAAGATAAATCACACTAATCTGACATGAGTACAGTTATTTATTTTTGTTTTGCTGTTATTTTCTTCCATTTTTAATTGACATGCGATAGTTGTATGTATTGGATACAGTATGATGATTCAATGATGAAATCAAGGTAAAATTAATATTTTACTTTCTCAGATATTTATAAATTATGTGTGTTGGGATGTTCTAGACCCACTTATTTTTCAGTAATTATTATCTTTCCTTAAGTTTATAATTTATTTTCTGCTTATGAAAACAGCAAGTACTGACTGGAATAGGAGTCTGTCACCACAGGACATTTAATGACCTTTGAAGAGATTCATTTTCCCTTTTACTCATTGGTGAGTGATTATAACATGTAATTGTAAGCTACATACTCAGTACTTTTGTAAGTCAAGAAACGAAAGGAAAATGAAAACAAAATATTTTGAAAGTCATTTCAAAATTACCTATGCAATTTTTATTTTCAACTAAAATAGAATGAGAAAAATTAGAATATCCTCTTATCTAAAGGAACTAAATATGCAGAAAAAAGAATGCATGAAGTTATTTGTTAAAATTTACGTAAGTATGCAATTAAATATTGGCAAGCTTTAGTTTTTTAATTAGCTGTGAATAAAACTGTTTTTTAAAATACCTTATTACAAAATTCTCTTAATTTCCAGTACACAGTTAGCTGTAGACACTTATGCTACTGAATTCTGAATTGCTAAGAATCTCATTATCTTGATTGGGATACACAAACTAATGTGAAAAAAGCAATCTACATTGCTCTTCTCTAAGTCATTAATATCATATACCATTTTATTCTCAATATAAATGGTTAAAATGGGATTATTTCCCACATCCTGAAAAGTTATAATATATACCATGAAATAAACTATCCAAAAGCATATTGTACATTTATTAATTTTCAGGGTCATTTAGTCTTAATAGATTTGAGGTAGGCTTAAGTATTAGGTATGTCAGGGTTCATGTTGAAATAAATAAAGTTTTAAAAATTTTGAACTAGCTTCCTACATATGCATTCATACTTTTCAATCATTTTGTTAGATAAAGAGTGTAAAGTACTTGATTTACTTGTAAAATTCCTCCTTTTCCTTTCTTGCTTATTTTCTGCATTTAGGAGGAAAAAGTATTAGTGCACCTTCATAGTTAGAAAAAGACAGCAAATAGCTATTTAGGTGTCAATCAACTAAATAAATGTCTTGTTTTGTTTTCTAAAATTGAGGACACAGGAAGGTTCTGTTGGCACTTAACACACTAAAACAGTATTTTTGAGTAATAAATTAAACAGTGACGAACAGCGCGATGAAATCTGGTTTTCTTGGTACTCTACATGGGAGGAAAAAGAAATTTGCAAACTACTGAAGTTGTTTATACCCTTTGATTAAAATTATTTCATTTTAAAAATCATGATGGCTTTAGTAATTAATACATTCATTTCCCTCAAATTTTATCTTGTTTTCTTTGTATTACATTGAGTGAAACGTTTCCTGCCTTTGAAGTTTGCATAAACAGTGGGAAAATAAGTATACTACTACCGAGCAGTATTATTATTAATAAAATATACACAGGACTAAGATATAGATAATGCCGAAGCCAAATAATTTCTGCTTTTCATCTCTTCTCTAGGATCTTAATTCTACAGAGACAACAACTTTTCTTTGCGTTTTTACATCTGGGTGTTACTTATATCCATATGATCAACTTATGTATGCTCCTACTTGTTATGTTATGTTATGTTATGTTATGTTATGTTATGTTATGTTGTTATGTTATTTTAGTTTGCTCCTATGTAACAATAACTTCAACCTCACTGGTACTGTTTTCCCTCCCTGCTCTCTCTTCCCTCCGCAGCCTCTAGTAACCTCCAGGCTGCTCAATGCCTATGAGATCCGCTGTTTTAGACTGCACATAGGAGTGAGATTCCATGGGATCTGGCTCTCTATTCCTGGCTTATTTCATGGGAAGCAATGATCTCCAGGCCCTTCCAGGTGGCTGAAACTGACAGGATTTCATTTTGTGTAGCCAGACAGTTCAGTGGAGTGTATGTACCACTGTCTATTTTATATTGTTCAGTTGGAGGACACTTAGTTTCTATTTCTTGGTTACTGTCAACAATGGTGCAATTAATAAAGGAATAAAATAATTCAACATACTAATTTCATTCCCTTTGGATATGTACGCAATAGTGTTAGTTTCAGTTTTGAGGAACTGCCATGTTGGTTTTTAATAATAATAATATTGTTCTAAATTGCCACCATTGTCGCGGAAGGGGTCTCTTTCTTCCCACCTCTTCACCAGCGCTTGCTACTGCTGGTCTTTTTGATAATAGCCATTCTTACTAGGGCGAAGTGGTCTCTCACTGTTGTTTTTATTTTCCTTTCCTTCATAATTAGTGATGTTAAGCATTTATAAATGTGCTTGTGTATGATTTACAAATATATCTGTTGACAATATCTTTTGAGAAATGTCTACTTGGCCCTATTGCTGATTTTTAAACCGGTTTATTGAATTTTTGCTTTGATATTCTTGGAGTTCATTATATATTTTGCATATCAACCTTTTGTCAAATATACAGTTTGAAAATATTTTCTCCCATTCTTTAAGTTGTCTTTCAGTCTGCCAAGAGAACATTTGTTGTGCAGAAGGCATTTAGTTTCATGTAAGCGCATTTGTCTGTATTTGTTTTTGTTTCTGTGCATTGTGATTTTGTCTAAATAATCCTTGGCAAACATTTACATCATTTCTGCTCGGTTTTTATCTAACCATTTCATGGTTTCAGGTCTTAGGTTTAAATCTCGAGTCCATTCTAAGGGGAGAGTTCCAACTGGTGAAGGGCAAGTTCTTGTTCCATTGTTCTGTCTGTGTATATTAAAAATTCCTAGCACTTCTTACTGAAGAGATTATTCTTTCTCCAGTATGTGCTTTCAGCACCTTTGTTGAAATTCACTTAGATGTAGATGTGTAGTTTTACTCCTAGAATCTCTACTATGATTCTCTGGCCTGTGTGCCTCTTTTCATGTCAGTACTATGCTATTTTGATTTCAACTGTTTCCTAATAGATATAGAAGTCAGCTTGTATAATGTTTTGTTCTTTTTGTGCAAAAGGGCTCTGTTGGATTTTTTTATCATCGCACAGAAAAATTAGAATTAAGTTTTCTTAATCTATGAAAACTGTAATCAATATTTTGATAGGGATTTCATTCAATCATTAGATCACTTGGGTAGTGTGGACGTTTTAATAATATTTATTCTTCTAATCTGTCTAGGATCCGCCATACAGGGGTAACACCATTTGCTGAGAAATCATCATATTATCTTTCTTTTCCTGAAGTATATATACATAGGCAGACTCTGCATATAACAACAGTGAATTCTCTGAAAAGAAATCAGGAGAGAAATTCCACTAAAATTAGGTGAAAAGTAAGATAAAGTGAAATTAAATATTTAGGAATAAATTTACACAGCCAAGTGGCAGATATCTGCAATGAAAATTATAAAACACTGGAGAAAGAAATTCAAGACAATACAAAAAATTAGCCCAAGATAACTTATATTAATCCCATGATATCTGAATAAATTTAGTATTAAGTTTTTATACAAGTTTTTATTTTCCTGAAGCTATAAGTATTTTTGGCAGATTATGTATCTATGCCACTGATTTATGTATGTTATTTTTGTATACTATTATGTTCTGAATTCTTTTATTAGTACTAATGAATTTTTATTATCATTTTTAGGAATTTTCATATATACATATATATATATAAAATCATATTTATAATTCAACAAAACTGTTACTCAAAATTTTAAAAATAGACAAATAAGTTTAATGTTTAGCTCAAAGAGAATATAAAAATGATCTATAAAGATTTTCTCCTATTTCATTAGCCTTTGGGAATGTGAACTAAAACCAGGAGAGATACCAAAGCACATTGGAAAAATATGCCAAAAGAATCAAACAAAAAATTGAAACAGGAAAGAACGCAGTAAGGCAGCTGAGACTCTGGTCCATAGCACATGGGAATGGTGAATGGTACCATGTCTTCGTATAGGAGTCTGGAAAAATGGGAAACTTAAACACATTCTCACCACACAATGCAGACATTCCACGTCTAGGTATTTATCCAAAATCAAATGAAAACCCTGACCATCCAAAGATTAGGTCACAAAACAGCATTATTTTAAACAGAGAAAAACTACGTATAATCCAAATATACAACAGTACATGAGGGAGTAAACAAATTGTGATATATTGACTCACTGATGCTTAAGTATAGAAAAGAATTCCAATTTATGTTATAAAAAGAATTGTCAGTGCTAAGGAGACTCACAAAACAAAAGAAATCCAGCGAATCCAAAAAGCAAGCATAAGAGGAAACATGCATGCATTTTATAAATCTGCTTATATAAAATTCTAGAGAATAAATGTCTTATATAACACGCCACTACATGCTGCTATAACAAAATACTATACATGGTGTTTTATGAACAAAATAAATGTTTTCCTCACATTTCAGCAGGCTGGGAAGTCCAAGATCAAAGTGGCCATGGATTTGGTGTCCAAGGAGCTCTGTTTCCTGGCTTATTCATGAGGCCTCTGCCCTGCGACCTCAAAGCAGAAGGAGCTGTGAGCTCCCTTGGTTGTCCAGCCCAGCAAAGGGATCTCTGCCTGTACCATGTTATCACCTTCCAAAGGTCCACGCCTCCTACTGCCGCTAAGTTTGTGCTAAGAACCAAAGCATGTCGATTTGGGTGGATCCAAACACCAGGACGTAACAGTCAGCTAACATATGGTGACAGAATGCAGAGCAGATACAGAGATAGAAGTGATGGCTTACACAAGGATACAAAGAAATTTTTCAAAAATTGTGTTTCTTATTCTAATTGTAGTGATGGTTTCCTAGGAGTGTATGTTCTTATCAAAAGTGATCAAATTGCATACTTGAGATGTGAAATTTTGTTAACTTTAGTAATGCCTCAAGGAACTTGAACGTAGCCAATATTAATTAAAATGTAGACAAAATTACATTCATTTCAGGATAGTGGATAATGCTAAAAATAAGACTAGACTGTCTAGGGCAAAATGTTTCAAGCTGATATATTGAGGCCATTTTTCCTATCACTAGCATGTAACAATGACTGCTTCTAAAATATACCAACTATGTTATAGAATAATTCCTTTTCTGTTCAAATTTTTTTTTTGGATTGGGGAGATATTTTTATCATTGTAAGAAAACATTAACCAATTTATCTACCTTTGAGCTTATTTTGTAGCCCTAGTTAAAAAAAAATACTAAATTTAACCCATTGTAGAAAGGATGCAATTTTTGCCTTCTTGTATATTTTGTTTTCCTATTAATGAAAAATTATTTTCAGAATTAGAATTTCAGAATTTTAATCATATTAAAAACACTTAACAGTATATACTTTGAGTGAAAAGCAAAATCTGTTCACTGGTGTTTGTTTAACTCGAATGACGTTGTCATCGGAGACGTCAGAACTGTGGCCCAGTGGTCCTAGGGCTCACTGAGGAGGGAAAATGGGAAGAACTTCAACTTCTTTCCCGTGTCTGACAGAGCAAATTCCCTAGCATGGAACTGCAGGGATAGTTCAGGAATGGTACCTGCTGAAGGGCTGATTCTTGAGATCCCGGTGTTCAAGTCCAGGCAAATTATTCAGCGGAGAGCCCGACTCCTGGGGGAAAACCACCCAGAACTTTCTGGAGGGGATCTAGGTCTGAGATGCGCTTCACTGCGGCTCAGCGTTTCACTGCCTTGCTGACATCGATGAAGGCAATGGTGACCCTTGGGGCTCTACAGGAAAGGCCCTGTGCGCGGTACCCACATCTCCTTCGGGGCAACTGCTGACTTTCTGTCCTTCCATCTATGTGTGCTGTAATAGACGATCTCCCAAGACTTTATTTCACTATAACTGATGACTAAAAGCTCTATCATTTTACAGAGCACAATCTAATGTTTTGAAATATACATGTGAAATGACTAAACTGTGTTAATTAACATAGTCATTACCTCACACTCTTTGTAGTAAGAATATTCATGTAGCCTCAGCAGTTTTTCAAGTATCCACTTAGTAGTAGTAGGCATAATGATCACAGCGTACAGTAGGCACCCGGAATTTACTGGAATTTACTTGTTTTTCTAAGGAAACTGGGCCCTTAATCACCTTCTTCCACCCCTACTTTCTGCCATCACAAGTCTCCGGAATCACCGGCTCCTCTCTGTTTCTGTGGGTTTGAGTGTTTCAGGTTCCACATGTAAGTGAGGTTACGCACATCTGTCTGCCTGTGCCGGGATTATTTTGCTTAGTATACTGTCCCCTAAATTTCCTCCCTGTGGTCACAAATGACAGCATTCCTTTCTTGTTTTGGGATGAACAATATTCCACATGTGTACAACATTTTCTTCATCAACACTTAAATTGAAGATATGGTAAGAAAATGTTAGAACGCTCCCTGAAGTAGGCATAACATTTTATCTTCTCATCAGCAAATTGTGCGCATTCCAGATTCTCTGTGTCCTTGTCAGTGATGATTACAGTGTCATTTTTTGGTGTTGTCCTAATGAGTAGGAGGGGGATTTTTCTGATTGTTTTTCTATCTTTCCGATCAGAATGTTCCTGAGAATCTTTCAGTGAAGTTACTGGACATTCATAGACAGTCTTCAGATAAAGGCTTTTAAATTCTTTGCACATTTAAAAAAACAATTTTTAAAATAATTATTGAGTTCTAAGTGTTCTTTCCCACTTAATTTATGAATTTTGTTGATAGACTTCCCGATTATTTATATGACTCAGAATCTCCCAATAAATTTTCTCCACTTTACCTGAGCACAATTTTAATCTGCTTCTTGGAATCAAGAAACAGATAGTAGCTATAGAGATATATTTCTAGAATTTTCCCAAATAAAATGGATATTTGATTTTTTAAAAAGCATACGAGATAAGAGTATGCAAAATTTAAAGAATAACCAGTGAGTGAGCAGTGGGGGAATAAATAGTGATTGCGCACATTTAAAGGTCACTATGATGATGAAGGAAACAAGAGAAATAGAATAGTAGTTTGAAAGATCAACACTTTTGTTTACTCTGGAAAAAATGCAAAAAGAAAGACGATATCAACCATAAAGTTATGGGAGTCATGCTAAAAGGAATTCGTGAAGGAGAGGGGAGGCAGAGGAGAAATTAATTTCTGAAGGGAGGAGGAATCTTCTTTCTTAAAAATAATAGTAATAACTTCAGGGTGGAAGACAAAGCAATCTGAGGTGTGGGCTTCCCAGGTGGCCGCTGCATTCCTAAGCAGTAGGAGTGCTGCTTTGCTGAGACCAAGGTCAGAGGTTGGGTTGGGGGTGGAGGAAGAAGCAGCAAGGAAACAAGCCAGAGGGGCGAGCAGAGAATTTTCCTGCAAACATGACATTTTGTGATAGTGATTTTGAGTGTGTTTTCTATATTTTCACACAATTCCTTGAGCCCTTTGGTTTTTCTGTCTTGTACATCATTTCCTAAAACTGCATCATAAGGGAATAAAGCCTTGAACAAGTACTGAAACACATGGCATGTTAAATATATATGAGTCATCACTCTGGCTTGTTCTTTGAAATTGTCCCTTTGTGTGTGTTCCTTTTATTCTTATTCCAAGCTTACCATAGCAAAATCTAGGCATTGTACAATTAACTGAACTGTGTGTCACTTTTTGAAGATGAAATGTAGTTTTTTTTTACAATGTACAGGTAGTCTTCAATTTAAAAAAAAGAAAAAAAACTTTCATGTTTTTTGGAACCAGGAATCAAACTCAGGATTTCATGCTTGTAGCAGGTGCCATGCTGCTGAGTGAAGTGGGTTCCTGAACAAATAGGAATCCAAGCAGCTCACTGACAAATTTGAAATTTAATTAGCTGAGCTCAGGACCACTTGTATACAGACCCCCCTGTTTCAGAGTCTCACCAACTGGCCTCGAACTGGAAAGTTACAGAGCTTTTAAAACAGAGAGCCACAAAAAAGACATCCTGTTGGAAACAATTTACCAGGACTCTTACATTAATTTTTGGTTGACACTTGTATCCTGCTTGTTTTGTTGAGCAGGTTAATTTTTCTCTTGTGGGTACAGCTCATTCTGTTTTTCTTATGGGCTTGTACTCTAGGTAATTTTCCATTCTCCTGAGTCAAATACAGGGCACTGGCTAAATGCAGGGCTCAAGATGGCATCAGTTATGCCAAGCTACAACACTGAGCTATATCCCCAACTCCTTTAAAAGAAAATCTTTTTAATCTATTTGGCATCTCTCCATTAAGCAGCATGAAGTGGTTTCCACCAGCAGTTTATAATGTTCATCTCTATACTTCTTTCAAAACAGATTCCTCACTCAACCCCTTACTCACTGACAAGTTATCCTAATCTTGTACTTGCGACATCTTTCTATCGCAATGTTGGCTAAAAAGAATCCCTTCAACTATGCAGAGGTAGGTTCAGTTACTGACAGTTACTTTTCTGTTCTCGTTACTTATTTTTTTAAAAAACTATATTTTAAATTTTACATTAAAAATGCCTGAAATATGATGCTTAAATATCTAAGTCCTAATGTACTGCACGTAAATCATCAAGGTGAAACATACACCACTACATAAGTCAATAAAAGATCCCATGTTATCTGCCTCATAAATGGCAAAAGATCAAATTTTTTGGTTTTCCTTTTCTAAGGACTGTCTCTGTTCTATATTTGCTAAGCACTTACCTCAGTGTACTGAATTAGAGCCATGCCTACTAATAAAAATGTCACAGAGATACAAGGCCCCTTCACTCAGCATTACACAATCAAGATCCAACTTGCTTTTGAAAGCATAAAAGTGCTACATTTCACAATTCTGTGAACTTAGGGAGTTTATATACTACTAAACTACTCACCTGAAGTTACAACTCCAGGGGATTTTAAATCAGTTCAAAGCTATATGGTAAAGAGGGGGGAAAAAAAAAGAAAAGAAAGACAGACAGACAGAAAGAAAGAAAGGAGTGAGATTCCTTCAGTGCAGTTGCATTGTTTAGCATTTCAAAGGTTCCACTTATTCTGATTAGGACGCCCCCCCCGGGGGGGGGGTTATGGATTTGTCTGAAGTCAGCAATGTGTCCAAATTCTCAGCAAGCATTTCTATATCCGAAATTACACTAAGAAGTTTAATTGAGAAATCCCCTTCCAGTTGAGAGCCAATCTAGTCTGCTCAAATGCAGACATAATCTATATATAACCATCACATTTCAGTGTCACAGAGACAAGAAGGCCCTTTAGGGCAGAGAATCTGGGAACCTGGTGGTTCTCCTTAGAGCTGCCGTTATTTGACATTCAGTAATCATTTCTACTTTTCTGAGTCTTAATGTCATGTGCTTTAGAATAAAAAGGTTTTATAAAATTGGATTTTTAAATTTTCATAATTCCACTCATGTACTGTATTTTAAGATATACTTCTTTGAGCTACTTATATGAAATACAGCATTTACTGTCTATCATGTTAAAAATAATATGCAATGTTTATTATGTGCATAAAAGGTAATGTGAATACATACCTATATAAAGAATATTTCCTATTTTTGGAACACACTCAATTATCAAATTAGAACCTAGCCATTTTACTAGAAGATATTAATATTTTATAATTGATATCCTTACATTTGAAAAAAATCAAAATTATTACTATACTTACATGGAGAAAATTTTTCACACCACAATTTTATGGTAAATCAGTTAAAGCAGTACCATTCTACTTATTACTATACTATGTCATTTTTCAAATAAGAACTGCAAAAATACTTTATATTTTTGTGTGATATTGAGTTTTACTTCTGCAATACAAGAAGTTATTATATCCCTAAATTTTAATCAATCAATGAGTTAGGAAGTATTTCTATTACATATAATTCTTATAGTTCTTCACTGAAAATATGATTTTAGAGATAGAGTTAATAATGACAAAATTAGGCATAATGTGAAGGTACAACTTGAAGATTAGTAAAAGCAAAGTAATTAACTGTTTTCTCAGCTTCCTCATTGCTCCTATTGAGTGAATATTGTTTGCTTCCATTTACATAAGATTAATAGTGATCTTAATAAATGCGGAAGGATGTTGGGTAAATATTTTAAGGAACAGTAAAGAATCCTTGCCAAAATACCAATTGATGCCTTACTAACAGTGAACATTCAAAGCACTCTGAGCCTTAAATTGTATTTTCTATTAAAAAGTATACTATATCTAAAGATGAAATGATGCACCTAACGTTTGTAATTATGTCCGCCTCATGTTAAAGACATCGCTACTTTCTGCCTTGCGTTGCACGTAGTTGGAAATACTTAACTCTTGGTATTCCAGAATTCACTTTTAAACATTCACTAGGGGGACCTTGAAGGTGCAGAAGGAGACTCAGAAACAGAAGAAGAATAACTCTACTTACGTTCTCTTCCAATCCCTGGTGTGGACGTTTGCGAGCACCTGGTCTACAGAATGAAGAACGACCTTGTGAATTTGTGCAGTGCCCAACAGACCTGCAATTGTACAACGCTAAATTTGTACCATGCAAACAGGCATGCTGATGGAGGGACAAGCAAGAAACACGGAACCTATGTTATGAAACGTGAGCCCAATAGCACTTAGTACCACAAGGAGATGGAATGAGGCTGTTGAAGCGATCTTGGAAGTGAAATGCCTGATTTACCAGTGCACTTGGGCTTTGAAGTGTCAAAGTGTTAAAATTATGTTTGTACAGCTTTCCAGCTTGCAGTTGTACTCGTTATAGCCCAAGAAATACAGTGGTAGTTTGTATTATAAAATCATATGAGGAAAATTATTAAAAACATGCTTAGAGAATCATAAACCTACCTTTTCAAGTAAGTACACAGATGGAGAATAATCCTGCAACTTTCCAAATAGCCAGTAGTTTAACCCAGCCACTACATCTGACCAGGGTGTTGTGCTGAATTCTACTGAAATGTAGGGGAGCTGCGTAAGTGACTGAATCGCTGTGGGTCTCCCCAGAGGCTTTTTACTGTCCTGTTAGTTATCTACTATGATAGTAAATTAATAAGTGGATTCAAAATTAGGCTCTCAAATTCTTGATTAATTCACCCAAGAACATTTATTGAATATTTAATGTTAATTACCAGTAGGATAGATGTTAATCTCAAGAAACAAACTGAGTAAATATAGTTTTGTTTTTGTTTTTGTTTTTGGTTTTGGTTTTTTGCCTCAGACCATTCTCAGAGCAATGGAGATAAATGGGCAAAGAAGTAATCTCAATTTGGTAGTGTATAATATTTATTATCATTATGTTTTCTAAATCACTGTATCAAAATAACTATCCTTAAGTACCTGGCTAATGGTGACCCAATTCATACCAAAAGCAATGTTTGTTTTTTTGTTTGTTTAGCTAAATTCTAGTTTCATGGCAACTTTAAGCACATGATCATCTCAACAGATGCAGAAAAAGCTTTTGATAAGGTTCAACATTCATTTATGAAAAAAAAATCCTACAGGAAATCAGAATAGATGATCTACCTCAATCTGATAAAAGCCATCTATGATATACCAATAGTCAACATCACACTAAATGAACAAAAACTGAAAGCTTTCACTCTAAAATCAGGAACAAGACAAGGATGTCCACTATCACCGCTCTTATTCAATAAAGTTCTGGAAACATTAGCCAGAGCAATCAGACATGAGAGAAAAATAAAAGGAATGAAGGAAGATAGGAAAGGAAGACATTAAATCATGATTATTCACAGATGACATGATACTCTACATAGAAGACCCCCAAAGCTCCAGCAAATGACTTTGAGATTTAAAAAGCAAATGAAGTAGCATTGCTGGATACAAAGTCAACACTTAAAAATTAATAGCATTCCTGTACACTAAAACAAACTCACTGAGAGAGAAATTAGAAAAAAACAACACCCTTCACAGTAAAATCCACTTAGGAATAAATACTTAGGAATAAATCTAATGAAAGAAGGAAAAGGCCTGCATATTGAAAATTATAATACTCTGAAAAAGGAGATCAAAGAGGATATCAGAAAATGGAAAGTTATCCTTTGCTCATGAATAGAAAGAACCAACATTGTGAAAATGGCCATCCTCCCAAAACAGTTATACATATTTAAAGTTATCTCAATCAAAATTCCATTAACATACCTCACAGAACTACAGAAAATATTCTGAAAATTTATCTGGAACTAGAAGATACCTAGAATAGAAAAGGTAGCTCTGGGCAACAAAGGCAAGACAGGAGGCATCACAATCCCTGATTTGAAATTACACTACAAAGCTACCATGATAAAATCAGACCTGAGGATCAGTGGAATGTATTAGAAGATGCAGACACAACTACAAACACACTCAATCACCTTGTCTTTTACAAAGGTATATTCACTGGAAAAAAAGACAGCCTCTTTAATAAATGGTGCTGGAAAAACTAGATGTCTACATGCTGAGGACTAAAACTAGACCCATAATTATCACCATGCACTACACTAAATTCAAAATGGATCAAAGATCTAACTATTAAAACAGAAACACTAAATCTACTGAAAGAGAAAGTAGGTAAAAATCTTGAAGACACAGGGGTAGGCAGAGTTCATGAACAAAACCCAAACTGTACAGGAAACACTTCAAAGAATCAACAACTAGAATCTCATTTTTTAAAAATTTTATTTAAAGAGAAAACAAAACAAAACAAAATAAACAGTAGAAACAATACAGAATTCCAAGGAAAAAAGGAAAAGAACAACAACAAAAAAAACTAAGAAATCATTACTTGATAAATTACATACCGTCATCTTGGAAATAGTTGTTCAAATTACAAAGTTAAAACATGCAAAGTAGACATTCAAACAGTGAGACTGGTAACTGTTCTTCTCCACGATCTGACAAAAACAGCAATATGGTCATCCATTTTACACACTTAAGCATACATGCAATTATATCAAAAGGATAAAATTAAACACAACAAAAAAGAACAAAGTGGATCATGAGAAAGCAATGTAAGAGACATAAATTTCAAAGCTAGACAATCAGAGATATTCACTCTCTATCATATTGACTCTTGTTTTCTTCCAAATAGTTGTCCATATTGTCACATACAGGGAATTCACATGAAACAACATAGTAAGGAACTGATCTGAACAGGACGAGGAAGGCATTTCAGGTCTTCAAGACCAGACAATAGGGAAGCCAAGAATGGCTGTCATAGTGTCTCTCATTCTCTTCAAAACAGCTGTCCATACCTTCATGAGTGTTGAACTTAAACAAAACAAAACAAGCTAAAATCACTTTGAACAAAGAGTGATAGTATTGCTGGATTTCACATCATGACATTACAGAATCAGCACTGGGTACTGTAGTGTCTCTTTTTCTTCAAAGTAGTTGTTCATTTCAACATGTGTTATATAGTTGGTTCTCATAAACTATAAGCTCTACACATGCATGAGTCTCTACATGTATATCTATCATTTCTGTATTAAAGGGAAAAACAAAACAAAGCAATACAAAACAATTCCTAGAAAAGCATGAAGCAAAAAGTCATATAAAACCACAATACAAGGTGATCTACAATTGTTCAACATGATATCTCAGCAGTATATAACAACATTAATAAAAACAAAGCATAGGAGACATCATAAGACTTCAAAAGCAGGTAATAATCAAACCAGAGTGGGTATCTTAGTAAATTTTATCATTTTCAGTGTAGTTGCCTATACTCTTAGACTTGATGCTACCAATCATAACAGATTTCAATAAAATCAGTCAATACAAAATGGCAATCTAACAAACCTGATTCAAATAACCAGATTCATAATAAGACAGTATAAGTTATACAGGGCTTCAGATTAAGGTGATAGGAAATTAAAGATGATTACAATAATATGTCCTCTTATTTTTGGGATAGCTGACCCTGTCCTCAAGTCTAGTGTAAGTAGACAAACTGGAACAGCATGTAATCCATCTAAGCAGTGATGAAAATAATGTAGCTTTTAAATTTTGTTACCCTATTAACAATATCCTTACCTTCCTTTTTTTGAAAATTCCTCCCCTTTCACTCCCATAGGGTGCACTGCTTGTTTTGGGTCCCACTGCCTCCCTATATAGAGCATCTCAATGGACCCTATCTCCTGATCTACTCTGCCTGTGTTTCTTTTTGTTAGTATACCGAGGCCATCTATATTAGAGA
>PVJX010028515.1:0-23811 GCA_004027295.1 Dolichotis patagonum | reverse complement strand
TCTGTTTAATTGTCTACCTTGCTTGATGGGTTTATCCTATGTGTATCTAGAATATCTTTCAGTATTCCTTGTAGGGTTGGATCTGTGGTCATGAAATTTTTCAGCTGTTCTTTGTCATGGAAGTATCTTATTTCTCCATCCATTTTGAATGACAGTTTTGCTGGGTATGTCAGTCTGGGTTGGAAGTGGTTTTTCTTTAGGATCTGAAATACTTCACTCCATGCTCTTCTTGACTTCATTGTTTGTGTTTAGAAGTCTGCTGTGATTCTGATAGGTTTTCCTTTATAGGTGATCTGTCTTTTCTCTCTAATAGCTTTCAGTATTCTGTTCTTATGGTGGATTTCTGGGATGGTGATTATTATGTGTCTGGGTGTAGTTTTATTTTGGTTATGGCTATTTGGAGTTCTATATGCTTCACTAATCCAAATGTCAATTTCCATTCTCATGTTTGAGAAGTTTTCAGCTATTATTTCTGTAAATATCCTCTTGATATCATTTGGGATGTCCCCCTCTTTTTCATTTACCCCTATTAATCTTATGTTATTTTTCTTTGCATCATCTTGCAGCTGTTGAATTGTTATTTCCTGATTCTTTGTTATTTTTAAAAGATCTTTCCTTTCCTGTTCACTAGCTGTGATCTTATCTTCAAGGTCTGAAATTCTATCTTCAGTTTTATTGAGGTGGTTTTACAGCTTTCAATAGAATTTTTGATTTCCTGTATATCTCTATGAATCTGCTTTATGCATTCTGTTTGTTTCTTATAGTTTTTATTCAGGGATTCTGTTTGCTTTGTTCCTCTAATTTTTTAGCTGTGTCTTCACTAGATGTGATTACTATTTCTTTCACTACTTTTATCAATTCTTCTTTTACCTGGGCAATTATTTCTAATTTGAATTTCTCCGTAGTTTCCCGTAGTTTCTCCTTTAGTTCATTTGATATCATTTCAGATATTTCAGGTGTATGGCTTCTATTTTCTTCCATGTACATGCCTCCCAGGCTTTCTTGGGATGGGCTGGTGATTTGAGCCTGCCTTTTGGTCTTTGTTTTGTCATTTTTCTTTATTTCCTTGGTTTGAGTGGTGTTCCAAAACTTCCTCTGGGTGTGTTGCAAATCTCGTGCACCCTCAGCTACTGGAGCAGTCTCAGCTCCTCTGCAGGTACTTGATCCCCTAAATTTAGAGGCGGAAGCAGGTTGTGGAGAACTGGGGCCAGAGAAACCCCTGGGGCACAATCCCCTGTCCTAGGGATGTGGATATGAACTCAGCAGCAGGCAGTGCTGGTTGTAAGCTGTCTCCAGGCCAGCCCAATTGAGCCCAGAGTCCTTGAGCAAGGTTCCTGCCTCCTGGACTGTAACAAGGCCATTGAGCATGGTTGACTGAGGCCTTTCAATCCACTGGACCCAGTCTAGCATCCCAGTAGCTCCCCAGACACTCAAAAGCTGGAATGTAGGTCTCCAACTTTCCCCAGGTCACCAGAACTCAGCTCAGGCAATCTCCACCTCTCTGCAGATTGTTGGCTTTCTTAATTGAGATGCAGAAGCTGGGCATGGAGAACTGGGACCGGCAGAGCCCCCAGGGTACAATCCCCTGTCCTAGGGGTGTGGCTATGAACTCTGCAGCCGGCAGTGCTGGTTGCAAACCATTCCCAGGCCAGCCCAATTGAACCCAGAGTCCTTGAGCAAGGTTCCTGCCTCTTGGACTGAAACAAGGCCATGGAGCGTGGCTGACTGAGGCGCCACAATGCACTGGACCCAGTCCAGCATCCCAGTAGCTCCCCAGAAACTCAAAAGCCTGGACAACTATTTCCAGTGATGACAGTATGTAACATCAAGCGGTGATTTCTTAGTATTTTTGTTTTTGTTTTTTGTTGTGGTTATTGTTCTTTTTTTTCTTTCCACTTTTGAATTCTGTATTGTTGCTACCCTCTTTCTGTTTTGTTTGGTTGTTTTTTTTCTTCTTCTCTTTAAATAAAAAATAATAAAATAAAAATAAAACATAATTCAGACACAAAATTTCACTATAGTTTGTCTGTAAAACCTACCTGTTGACAATTTTGTTCTACACTAAAGAATTTATTTGATATTCTTTCTCATTTATTTATTTGAGTTAGTAGATTGCCCTATTTTTACGTTTAGTATATTCATCAGAAATAAAACATTTTATTGTCATGTATGAAATTATTGCTTGTATGAACCTTTTATGGTACACAGTTTTTTTGATATGTTAAATTTTCTATCATCTAATAGTGTTAGATACAAATTTTCTCCTTTTCTATGACAATATGGATTATGAAATTTGAAAATTTATGCTAGAATATACTTTAAAGGAAAGCCATTTTGCCATGAAATAAACCTTGCTTTGCCCTATTTAAAAAAATAGATTTAATGCTTGTGTTAGTTTACTGTGTTTTTGTCTATGTGTATCCAAAAGCACCTTAAAAGTTGTGAGAAGTTTTAGTGTGAATAATTCTATCATTCAAGGATTATCCCTTCACAGAGTAAGGAGATTACAAGGTCACAAAACCAGAGTAGAATTGAGTTTCATTAATTATCTGTAAGCCTTGAGTCCATGGCAAATTATGTTTACTTAATATCATCCCCTTCCTTGTCTCTGGAATCATCATTTAACCTAAAGTTGTGATGATGTGATTTATGGTGAGAAACCATGTGTACCTTAAATTTAAATATAAGGGTAATTCCCCATAAATGAAGTGTAATATGAAAGAATGCAAAATACAAAATCAAAACTGGAAAATTGTGGAAAGAATGGCATACAAAGTAAGAGACTTTTGGAAATAAACCAATATTCATACAACTAAGAAAAGAATGCACAGAATCAGAACTCTGAATTTGATCCATACCAGGATTTTTAGAATTCCAAAATCATTATGCTGTTACTCATTAAAGTAGATGACATATAAATTCACTTCACATATAAGGTTTGATGTATTTGGGACAACATATCTAGTCATTGTAATTTAGACAATCTCATGGAGATTACCTCAGTCGTGACACTGAGGTAATCAGACCTCTACGTGCTACACATAACTCATCTTTTTAATCCACAAAGTGCTTTTGTTATATTAACTAAATTTTGAAGATTATTTGTATCAATGCCAGCATTAGACTATCTCTGGGAAAAATTGAATTACATAGATTTATTTCCAATTTTTAAGTAGTTGTTTTAGAAATCTTTAAAGAGGTGAATACATATAGCAGATGATAAGTATTAAAGTGAATGTTTAAATCTAAAGGAAACTCCATGAGATTGTCTAATTTACACAATACACCTCCAATTCCAACCCAAAGCACATGTCTCTAAGTTCTGAGAAAATGAATCCTGGAGGAAGTTAACATGATTGTTTTATACATGAAGTCAGTTAGAAGTAAAGTAAAATTAATTTAAGACCCTGGGCTTCCATTGAATAAATTTATGCACCTGAAACTGTAAATTCTCATCTTCTTGTGTCTCCGTGTCTCAGCAGCAACCTGAGGACACTGATAGAAACTCAGAAGCTTAAAAAATATTCATCCACATCAAGTACTTAGAAAACATACCTGGCACATTGCAAGCCCTCAATAATATTGTTCTTATCATTCTCCATTATTCCTCCCTTCACAACCATATTTTAATGTTAAAAAGTTGAGGAAAACTAATGCCACATCTAAAAGAGAGTAGCAAAAAAGGAGTTATCTTTTCAAATTTTTAAACATTATAGAACATTAAAAATTATTTTTCTGAAACTATTTTCAAGGAAGAAAAGATATATTGTTATCAAGGTAGAGTTCTAGTAAGATATTGTAGTAGATTCTGTGTTCATTGTTTCATATCAGAAGATTAGTAGTTTTTATGAAAGACACACTGGCTGTAGCAGGCCAGTCTGTGTGAGATATAAACGCAAAGAATTTTGTGGTCTTCCTAAAGAAACAGTGAATATTTGAGCAAGACATAGAAATTAATAACAAGAAGCTACTAGCTTAAAATTCTGAAAAATATCACAAAATCAAAGAAGTTAGAATATTTGTATGCTATTTACTAAATGTACATGATGAAATAACTTTTCCTTTGCTTTTGTTTCTACCTTTCTTTTTTCTTCTTTCTCTCCCTTATGTATCTCTCCCTCCAACTCTCTTGCTTTCTCTCTCTTCTTGGTAGTGATCTCCTCTAAAATAAGAATTTATTTTGTAATGTCACTTTTATGGAATAATTTGGAAGAAGGTTGAGGAAGGCAAGCATATATAATTTGGAGAGGCAAAAGGTTTATCACATGATATCAGTACCATGAGTGTAAGTGAACTGATATTCAGACAGGTGACTGTATAGTACATAAATTAATAAAATCAAATGAAATGCATTATCAATTCAATTTCCCCTGAAGTTGCCTTTCAAAACACTTGTGACGAACTTTTCTAGAGTGAACACATCTTTAGGGCTTTCCTGGAGTATTAGAGAACTTCCATACAAAGGAAAACCTCAGAAATATAAACTTTCTGCTACCTGGATAAAAACTAACAGAAACTTTAAGGCAGTTTGACAATCTTAATTATTCTGAACCTAGTTTATATATTTGAGGATTTCCTAAGGCAAATGAGTGTAGGGTATATTAAAAATAGTCTATTTGATTTGATACTCAAAATAGCAAGTGTTGACCAGAATATGGTGAAATAAGAATACTTGTGCATAGTAGGTAGGATTGCAAAATGGTGCAGCGACCTTGGTAAGCCATATGAAAATTCAACATAATAGTAAATTAAAATTAACTGTATGTGGTAGCTAACCATAATGTTGTCAACTTGATTGGCTTAGGGTTTGCTGAGGGATTAGTAAATCATACTTCTGGATATGTTTGGGTGGGTGGTGGAGGTATCAATTTAGGTATATGCGATCCCCTGACCCCTTCATTTCTGGCACTGTTCCCTTGCATGATTCCTGGCCATTATGTACTGAGAAGCTTTGCTCTGGAATGTCCTTCTATCCTGAAGTTTTTTCCCATGGCCTGAATCCCCTGAAACTGTGTACCAAGTTTTAAATCTCTCCTTCTTTAAATTGTTACTGTGAGCTATTATGTCTCAGCAAAGAAACCTTACTAATATATTATGTAATACAGTGATGTCTTTCTGAGTGTATAGCCAAAATAATTGAAAGCCTTTGTGGAGTAGATATTAGAACACTGATGGTCATAATAACATTATTAACAATAGCCGAAAGATGGAAAAAAATAATCCAAATGTCCATGGTATTTGAACGATAAGCAAACCAACACATGAATAGATTAGCAAAATGTAGCATGTATGTATAGTAGAGTATTAGCCTTAAAACTAATTAATTTGATTCTTTCTGCATCATGGATAAACATTGAAAACATTATGTTATGTGAAATATGTCACAAATAAAAAATATTCTATATTTCTACCTATATGAAGTCCCTAGATTAATTGAAATTATATATCATAAAGTATAATAGAGGTTACTAGGTGTTAGCATAAAGAAGGAATAGAAAGTTATTGTTTAATGGATGTAGAATTTTCATTTGAGAAGACAAAAATATTCTGGAGATAGATAAGGGTAAAGTTTGCACAACAATGTGAATGTACTTAATGACACTAAATTTTATATTTCTAGATGGTTAATACAATGAATTTTATGTGTATTTTTCACCACACACACATACACAAACATACATACACACACACACACATACACACACACACACACACACACACACACACACACACACCATTTTTTAACTTCAAACCAGTTGTTGCAATGTTTCCTTCAATAAAACCCTTTGGGTATTAAGGATGATAGACTTGTGGCATCATAAATTGTTATAGAATTACTAGAACCTAGTTTCAGATTTTAGGAACATGCATTCCCATTAGGTCAGGGAAATATTTTTTCCTGGTAACTGGATGACTTTAAAATGAGTGTAATTATAAAATTTACCATCATGGTTTTGTAAAAATTAGAGGTCTTAATATGTAGATAGTGCTCAGGACAGTTTTCAGTATAAAGTAAGAATTTGAGTGTTAGTATTTATTATTATTGCTGATATTGTTTTTGTAGATTTTTAAACCAAAATTGGATCCTCTCAAAAACAGTCAACTCTCAGTTATTATTATCATCTGCGTATCATTTTATCCATTTTAGAGTTTTTGATTTGTACATATGTTCTCCATTCTCTTCCTGCCATCTAGTAGGTTATTTTATTTTACGCTCTTTTCTTTACCTCATACCTTTCATCTACTCATAGTTTCTTTTTACTTACAACTTTGCCTTTCTTTGAGCTTTAGCTTTATCAGCCCACTGTAGCTCTGATTTTACTAGCTCAGCTTGAACCTTCAGTTCTAGTTAATGATTTATTCATAAATTCTAGTTCAAAATTTCAAGCGAGATCAAAGCAGCTTAACCTTACATTAGACTCTGTGACTGTTATGGTTTGAATCTGGATGCCCCTCCAAAGCTTCATGCCATTTGAGTGGTGGGTCTTTCAAAGATGGCTTATGTGGAGTTTGTGATTGGTTCATTGTCTAGTGCTGGAATTGGCAGTGTGAGTGCTGCACCTTCCCTGGGGCAGGTAGCCTTCATACAATATAAGGGAGGGAAAGAGGCTTGTTGCTCCTTTTTGTCCCCTTTTTTTCTTGCTTTTCTGTCTTCTACCACCTTGAAAAGTTTCCCCTGTGCTGTGTCACCCTGCATTGGAGACATTTAATTATAGACCAAAACCTCCACAGTTCGTGAGCTAAACAAACCTTTCCTTACTTAATTTTAGGTGTTGGGTGTTTCTTCTCTGCAATGAGAGAAAAGTAACCAGGACAGTGACCATTTGCCAGCCATTCTATGGATTGACTGTTCTTGAATGGGACACCCACATATGACCTAGTCAGACTGGAAGAGGAAGAAAATGATAACAAATATATCATAAATGATACTGAGATTCCTCTGAGTATGAGTCAAGGGCAGAGCATGTACTTTTTAAAAGATGGTTTATGAATACAAAAGTTTCTATGATTTATAGCTTTAATAAGAAACAGATGAATAACACATAGTCTCTTGTGTGAAGGGGCTCCAAGAGCATACATGTTTAAATATGATGCAGTAAGATAACTACTATTTAGTTATATGAACAAAGTACTTTTAAAGCATTAAGGAGAAGACAATATAGTTTTCTTGGTTTTGGATGTGGGATTGTTTCATAGTATATGGTGACATTTCAGAAGTTCTTAGATATAGAAATTATTTCTTTTGATGCATTAGAGTAGGGAAAGGACCTTAACAAGGGCATTAAGTTGAACTCAGTAATAACAGCAAAGTCACAGAGATATGAAGATGTAGAACATAATCAGGGAACAGAGGTGAATATATAATGAATGGAATATAAGCTACAATGAAGGAGATTACTTAGCATACTGACCTGTAGGTAAGGGTTGACCCAGGGAAGATTTCAGTCAAAAGGAATTTAGATTTTGTCTTTACTCAACTAAGACTGTGTCAGAAGTTATTGGCAAGAAGGATGAAGCATGATTTCTTCTGCAACAGGAAAAAAAATGTGTTTAGAGTAAGGAGAATGACTTGCAAAAGAAGAAAGTGGAAGAAACTACAATGTTATTGAAATAATCAAGATATAAATAAAGGGTTGAATTTTAGAAACTTTTAAATGTGAGTTAACCAAATACATAATTGGCAAAGTCCAAGTTATTTCTAATGTGTTCTCATCTCAGCCATAATCTAAAGAAAAAAATGCCCCAGAAAGTAAACTAATTCATTTAAAAGCTCTCTAGTTATGCTTGAAAAAGATTTAAGAATGGCCATTTTTTTCTCCAGTTATATAGTTGAAGTGCTAGAAGTGCGACATGGGGATGAAGATTTCTTCTGCCATAAAAGGCAGTAGGGCATCTTGTGTCCTTTGTCTGCTTTATATTTAAGTTAAGTGTCAGGAGAGTAAAGTAGGACAACGTTTTTTAGTGGAGTGGAGTGTGGAATCAGGCAAATTGGCTCAGCAGCAGAACTGAACATGTTCTTAGAAAATATAGTCTGTCTTATGATCATGACTTCATATCCCCACTGAGGATTCTGCACCAGCACTTTAAAGGTACGCCTGACTGTGAAGGTATAATTTCAGCATCACTGCATGTGTACACAGGAACAGTGTAACACCAGAGACTAGAGATTTTGTGGTGAACACAAAGGTACATTGTGAGTTAATAGGTTAATAAAACTCTAAAACTGAATTCAAGGAACATTGCACAGTAGCTATTTCTAAACTTAGTGTGTATTTTCCTTCAAATTTAAGATGTTCTTCTTTCATAAAAAAGAAATAAAAAAGGAGAATATCAACATAATATTTTAGCCAGCTAATTTCTCCCTTCACTTCCAATAATTTTTTGAAAGCCATTTAAGCAAGGTGCAGTCCTTAGGTTGCTGAGTAAAGATGCCCTTTTATTTTTTGCAACTAAATTGTATGAAATCTGAATACCACTATATCCAATGAGTTATACCAGTGACTCCATTTTCCAAATTCAAAACCCACTTTATCAGACCTCCTTATTGTTGACTGTCCTGTAGTACTTGACTGTTTGAAAAGATTTTCATATTATGACCTTTAATATCCTAATTTTTACAGTTTCCTCTTATGATTACTTATATTTATCACCTCCTCTTGATCTTTTCTCCATAGGTATTTTCTTATCTCCTCCATCTTTTCATTTTTATCTTAGGTTTTCTTGCAGGTCTATCATGGTCTCCTCTAACTCCGTATTCTCCAGGAGGTGGGATTGGGCTCTATCTTGTTCCTACTTCAATGCACATATCATTGCTGTCTCTTCCAAAGAAAATGTCATCAATATTTCCATATTTTCTACTTGGATTTCAGATTTTACGTCTTTGGGACAGCACTCATTGTGAAGGGGTGTGGCCTTTTCTATGTGTATAAGGCCCCTTGATATGGTCTTATCGTATAGATTTACCACTGTACTTCATAGGAGTTCTGAGTATGATCCCTGGGTCAGTAGTCTGGAAATTCTTAGAAAAGCCAGTTCTCAAGCCCCATTTTAGGTCAATTGAATCATAAATTCTAAGAGTGTGGCTCAGGAATCCGTTTTGATAAGGCCTACAGTTGCTCCCAATATGTTAATCAACACCATTGATTAGATATAATCGCCTACATTTGGTCTGATTTCCATACTAGTCTGCATTTTAGGACAGAAACAGTGATGATATCTTAGTATAGCTACTCAGTCTTTATTTGCCTTAAGACCTGAACAAATGAAATGCAAATGGAGAAAATTTTTAAAAAATACACATCTCTGTTTTACACCTTGTATTTTGTATGTGAAGCAGAGAATTACTCCTGCGTCAATACTTACTACATAGGATAGTTAACACGTAACACTTGTAATCACCGGCGTCATCCAAAACAATTACATATGTGGCCTCCATAACCTTGACTCTAACTTGCGGACTTGCCCTTTTTAAATGATACTGCAAATATTTCCCCCTTTATTTTGAAAAAATTAATTCTCTTTCTTTAAAGAATAACTTCATTTACTCTCGCTATGCAAAAAACATACTAGAAAATCTGAAAAATTTATGAAAACTATTTGAAAGACCACCACCCAAAGTGACAGTTTAATCATTATTTATAGCTTGTTTGCATGTATTTTATATGTAGAAGTAGCATCTTATATTCTATAATCTACTATTCACTTTTGTTATCTTGTGTTTATTGTTTTCTGTAATTTGTTAATGTCTGCATGGTATTTCTGGTGATAATCTTCAACCTAGCTACCTCCTCCTTTAATTAGTTGAAAATCCTGTGAATCCATATTCATTATCTCCACCATTACAGGCTCCTTCTCACTATTACACCTTTTGCAATAGACATCTATGTTTGCTGAGAAGTTAGAAGTTTTGAGAAAATTGTCCTAAATTCAACATGACTTTCCAACACCATCCAAATAAGGCCACAGTCCTGAGCAGGACAGTCAAGACTCCTGCTGGTTTCTTTCCTATATCCAGGTTCCAGATGAAACTCTATCATTATTACAGAAGTTCCTGTCCTTGTACTTTCTTACCTTTCAACTGCTCTGTCCCAAGACTCTTTCTCATCTATGATTTTATTCAAATGTGCTTAAATACACAGCCTTTCTAAAATTGTAAATCTCCCTTTCTACCATCTTAATTTTTATTCTTCTTTTCTACACTGTATTTCATTCTTACATTCTCACAACCATCTCACAAGCTTTGTATTACCCCTGCTAGCTTGTATTACAAGCTTTGTATTACCCCTGATAATTGCCTATATGCCTGTCTGGAATAATAACTCCAGGAAGATGATGATTTTTTTTTTTGTGTTATTCATTGCCATATTCCTAAAATCTAAGGAAAGTGTTTGTTACGTAAAAGATACTTGGTATATAATTGAAATCTGGAATGAATAAATGAATGAATATTTGAGGTCTGTTAGTGAAATATCTACAAGCCCTCAAATAAGTCAAAGATTTTATTTTAATGATTTGCATATTGAGTGCATTTGCGATCTACCTAATTGTCCAATATGAATCCTGATACCCAGTGAAAATGTTACTTTTGCCTAATTTGTTTCCTTAGCACATCTGTTAAAAATGATCTCCCTGCTCATTATTGTCTGTTGAATATTATTTGTTCTTATGGTATTTATAATACATGGAATGAAGTTACAGCGATATGTTACCCTTTTTCATTGGGTAATATTCAAGCTCTTAAAGGCAGATGCTAATTATCTTTGTATCTTCTGCAGTTATTTGGTAGTAATATTTAATAAATAGTTTTAAAATTAAGTTATTACTGAAAATAAAATTATTACCAAAAGCAAAGAAAATAGAAGCATTTTATCATTTACCCTGTTATTAAGAATTTATGTATTTAACATTTTGAAGAATTAATACTTGGTATCTACATATTGGTAATTGTTTAAGAAGAATTCACTGTATAAATGTTCTACATCTTTACAGATTATTAATGCTGCACTTGCTTTGGCTGCAAGACCCAAAAGTCAAGTGGTGAAAAACACCATGGAAATGTATAAGCGCACGTGGGAGAATTACATACATGTTCTCACTGAAGCTGTGGATGACATTACAAGCATTGATGATTTCCTTGCTGTATCTGGTATGCTTTTTTGATCTTTGAGTTCGTGTGTTTATGTTGCCAATTTCTGGAAACAGTATAATAGTAAACAAAACTCATATAAAGAGGCTTTCATTAAACAGTGTTTTAGGAGTAAAATATGACTATATAGTAAAGCAATGGTGCCATCAGCAGTCTCTTCTGGAATTAAGAACGTCACATTTTCTAACCTTTGAAATTCCACAATTTACACTATGTCTTGAAAGAAATATCTACTCTTTGGGAAAGCATAAGAGAAAATAGAACTTGTCTTTGCTGACTTTAATAAATCAGCATTTTATTCATTACTCTTCTTTTCCAGGCATTTTTCTTCCATTCAGAACTATGTATAAATGGAAAAAGTCTTCACTTATTTGAGATGCAGCATGACAATTCAACTACCAGTGTAGGAATTTGATACTACTAAAGAGTCAGGGAAACAGGGCAAACATCTAAATACATTGGTAACATTTGGGTTTGAGGACTACACAAAGCTCAGATGATTAACTCATGCAAATTAGTGTTGAATTTCATAGGCTTGTGAAAGTACATTCATAAGGTCATAACCTCAAAAGTGTACCTTAGATTTGGATTATAGTACTATAACAACAATGATATGCTTTCATATTCTCTTAAAACATAATCCTGCCCTTAAGATAAATTATGCACTTCTTTAATTTTTATTATTTTTTAATTTTATGAGAAATGGATTTTCCTGGACTATGATAATACTATTTTTTTAACAAAATACTAATTTCTCACACATATTTAACACAATTTTATTAACATTTTCTGATCTAATTCAATCTAATCTGTTAAATTCATGACTTTCACATAGGTGTACTGTCCCATCCTGAAAATACAAAGTTTCTGAAACTTTCATGATGCATTAATGGAGAGGAAATATATACTAATTAGTCACTTTTAAATAAGTTTCTTTTTATTTTTATCAACTTTAAAAACAAAAATATATGAAAGAAAATATTAATAGCCTTTAATATCATTATTGAATAATTCAACTGCTATGACTAGTCACCTACTGTACAAAATCAGAATTTTATTAGTGAAAAAAGAAGAGTACATGGGTGTTGAACAGTTAGCTAAATACATTTGCCCCAAACCCTGAAAGGCTTCCTCTGCTCTCTCTTTTCTGTCCCTGTATAAATTTGCATTTTTTTACTTGTAACATGACAACTTTTCAACATCTGTTCTGACACATGATGATTCTTTCACAATTTTCTCAAAAATAAAAGAGAAAGAATTTAGCTTGGCCTAACAATCTTTTTAATATCAGGCTGAAAGTCCTAGGTCAAAGATCATAAACTAAGCAATAGATGGGCTGTTTTTCACATGACTAATAATGGTTCACATTGCTATGATCAGGGCTATCACAATCTGGTGGCTTGTGGAAGGGGGCACATTTTTCTTAAAAAAAGTTGCAAGTATATTGAACAGAAAATGACTTCTCTGGTTTTTAAACATTTTAAATATTTCAATTTCTTGGACTTTTAAGACGTCAATAATAATGTTTAATTATTTGATTTTTATAAGTGTAAAGAACAGAAATCCTGCAACTACATCCATTTTTTTAAACAGTCGTGAAAACCTGTGAATTCTGAGAGTATCAATTCTCCACATTAAAATATAAATTAAAATTAATATCTATAATCAGTAAGAAAACTTTATTCTTGTACTTTGTGATGTTATTTTGTCATTAATAGACAAATAAATCACATATAGTAATATGTTTCTTACAATCATATTTTATTGGTACCGGTGATCGAACTCTTGGCCATGTGCTTGCAAGGCAGGCACTTATGCCACTGAGCTAAATTCTCAGCCCCTGATAATCATATTTTAGAAGGACTAAATTGTTCAACATTGTTGGCTTTTGAAGTAAGGATATCTCTGTACCAAATATCATTTATAAATCTACCAGAATTCTAAAAATAAATCTATCATTACTGCTTTATTGATTGTGTTTATGTCCTTACCAAATTTATGGTGATATGAAAGTCAAAACTATATATTTTCAGAAGGTGTATTTGAGTTATTTTGCATTATGCTATACAAGGAGAACTTCAAACCTGAGCACAGTTTTTTCTTGACAATCATAAAGAATATGCTCAGCTCATTGGTTTCTTATATATTATAAATTTTATGTGTAAAAATAGTATTCAGTTGTGAAGCAAAACTTAATTTTCAAAAGTAAAATGTGTTTGGCAAGTCAAGTTCTCTGCAGTTAGTTTGTCTGAAGTGAATTCTTTGTTGTTTAACTTTGATTTTTGAAATGTTAGTGTCTTTTATGAAATGATTTTTGAAATGTTAGTGTCTAGTTATAATGATTGTTCCAAATATATGTGTTTCCAACTTTTTGTCCCATCATTGAATACAGAATTTATTCCTCTTCACACTCACTGAAATTTTGTAGTATATTTATCATTCTCTGGAATTGTGCT
Organism: Dolichotis patagonum; assembly: GCA_004027295.1. Classification (NCBI taxonomy): domain Eukaryota; kingdom Metazoa; phylum Chordata; class Mammalia; order Rodentia; family Caviidae; genus Dolichotis; species Dolichotis patagonum. Next base: position 10,209 of record PVJX010028515.1, on the reverse strand, counting down.
TATTAAACAACCATTAGGACTTGACTTTTATGGAGATCCTCAGGCCACATCAGTGTTTCCTATTTATGGACAGAGGAGATGAAATGATATTGGAGAAACTGTTCTTTACTAACCTGCCATACTGCCTGAAATCCCCAATATTAGTTTTTCATGTGGAAAAATTGAACAACTCAGGAGAGAAAATAATTTATGCAGCACTATTTGATCTATTGTATGAATTGGTTCATAGTGAACTAAAACCACGAATACAAGGAAGGAATGAAATGAATAACAAGAGCAATTAAACAACTACTAAGATCTGATTCAATACATGAGTTCCTGATGATGCATTTCTCTTACTTTTTTGATCATTCGTTAAATAGTTTTTGGCTAATTTAAAAGGCTAAATACCTTTGAAAGTTACTTGAAATTGGACAAGAGTGAAAGTGAAAGAGATAACTTGGAAATAAACTTGAAGTTTTTCTTTATTCCATTTCTTGAGTTTCTCACAAATATGACCAATTTTACCATATCTACTGCTGCTACTGCAGTTTAAGCTATTATCATTAAGCTGTTTCTAATTGATTTTCTTCCTTATAGAGATTCTAAGGGCTGTAAAGAAGTACTTTCTAAATTAATAATACTGTTTATCCTTCCTTTAAATTCTGCATCCACATTAATTTTTCAGGGTTTATGTCTTACAGTTTTATTCAACATATTCAGCCTTGGAATTAATTTTTTTTTGGGGGGGGGTACCAGGGATAGAACTCACGACCTCACGCTTGCCAGGCAGGCGCTTATGCCACTGAGCTAAATCCCCAGCCCTGGAAAAATATTTTGAAAATTCTTTAAATTATGAAAATAACATTTAGCATTAATCATCACCAAGTTCTGTGACCTTGACATAGTAACAAAGAGATAATCCCAATTTTGTGTCAAAAAAAATCACTAACAAAAATCTCTTTGTTTATGACCTCATAGTGAACATAAGCTGTAGCTTCTTTCAGAATTATAAACTAAATCATTCAACAAAGCAAAATTAAGTAGATTTTTGATGTTTTTAAAAATAATTTCATACTAACTAAATACCTCATAATATTATCAAAAATAAAATATTAAATTAATTGCACACAAAGACTAAATACTATTAAATATCAGTGTTATTTTGTGGAATAGGGATCAGGATAAAAGAATATTTATGTAGCATGTATCTTACATGTAGACTTATTTTTCAACACACATATAAATGAAATTTTATTTGATTAAAGGCATCAAAGAACAAAGTACTTCAACATCAATGTATCATTTTAACATGAAATTTTTAATAATTTCCTATAAAATTTAATTTTGAAAAGAGTGAAATGAATGTTTACTATATGCAAATCAGCACTTGAGTTAATAGAAAATGAAGGAAAAGACATTTTCTTTCAGAAACCCAATAATTTATCTTAAAAAACAAATTGTAATAGTTACAGAGACAAAATCATAGCTAGTTAATAATACTGGTTCAGTGACAAGATATTGAGGGAAGTGTTTTTAAAAAGAAAATTATTTAACTGATTGAATTTACAGTTGAAGGAATTAGAAAACCATTCCACAATGGGGGAAAAAAGGGAAAATGCTTAGTGTGTTTGAGGAATAGCAAGGTGGCTAGTAGAAAGTTCACAGGGTACACGAGGATGTTTGCAGTCTTGAGCTGTCATAGGAAATGTAAGTCATCTGAAAATTAAAGTACAGGAAGCATAGACTACCAGGTTTTAGAACTCTAGGTACCAATGACAGTTTTAGTAAAAGTAGTTCCTGAATATTGTTAATAGAAGTGAAAATAGAAGTGAATATAATATGAAACAGGTATTGCCTTGCTTTCTCCACTCCACCTCCTAAATAAATAAATAAATAAAGCGTATGACTGGCATACTGAGATGTTGCAATACAAAGATAAGGATCAGCTTGAGGTGACTTAGATTAGGTTGAATAAAGGAGGATTCCATGCTCGAAGAAGATAAGCTCTTTGTCATTATGATAATGCAGCTATTATTTGCAGAAAAGATTTTCTAAGACATTTGCTAAAATCAAGAGTTTTCCTGTGGTTTTTAAAATGTTCCACGGCCATCCCTACCTCACACCAGGTCTTTGTGAAGCATTTTCATATCATGTGATGCTGTATGGCTGTGCCATTATTGTGGAGACAGCACAGAATGTGTGTATAAAGGTTTTCATGCAAAAATTGTTGAAGTGGCTTCCCCAAGTTATTTAATTTCACAGTTAGTAATTTAAGTTTTGAACTACTTCCTGTACTTACATGACTGAGAATCAGTTCGGGCATGTGGGCTGGGTTTTATCACACACTACTCCATGTACTCACAGGGAAGTTAGCTCAAGATGGTTTCTGCATGAACAATATGTATTCTGCAGGACTTTTTTTTAATTTAATCAGTTACATCTATACAAAATCATAACTGGAAGTCATTTTCTGACTTTGCAAAATCAGATTCAAATACTTGTATTGTTACTTTGATGTAGAAATGGAAGAATCTTTAATAATTTTATGATATAATAAATAGCACCAAGGATATGCATCTTAGATTTATGAATTAACATAACAAATACTTCCCGAATTCTTCATATGCACCAGATATTAACTTATAAGTGATCTGGATGATAAAATATAATTTTTATAAAGGATTTGATTACAAAATTTCATAGGAATATTTATATTATTGATAAACTATATGATTTATAATAGCCAAATATATTGACAAATATTTTCAATGAAAATATAATTAAAGTGAGTCTCATAATTTCATTTGTATTTAGATATTTTGGGGTAGTGTCTCAACTATTAGAACATGCATTGAAACAGTGTACTTTGTGTGAATAGAAGTTCTTAATATGGTGAATTCTGTAAAACACTTTATAGACCGGCTGAAATACTAGAAAAAAAATTTTCTCTTGGTATGTAGTCTTCTTTCACTTGCTTATATAGCCTAGGACGTTCTCCTGAGCATTTCAAGTTATCAAAGATTTTACTTAGAGTTGGAAAGGTATTACATGAGAGAAAGGTAGTTCTTACCAGAAGCTTTGCAAAATTCTCTAGACTGAGGAAGAAGTGTCCCTCTTCTTGAATTAGGCTGAGATAAAAGATCTGAAAACATGAATTCATGTATATGAGCTTGTAAGTTTATGTTGACACAGATATAGGTACTTTAAAAGCATTTGGGGTATTTTAATCAGTAAAATCATTTGCATCCAGAGTGACTCCAGGAAATATGATGTAAAAAATTAATATACACATTTTTAAAAGCAGCTAAGAATTGCATCTTTCTAAAAAGTCAAACCCATACAAGCATGTTGGTTATAAGGAGTCCAGAAGTTTGAGGAGATTGAAGAGATATTGGGAGGAATAAATTGAAGAGCTAAATCTATAACACTGATACTATAATGAATAGCAATATATAATATATTTGAAAATTGCTTCGGGACAATAAAAAGTAACTATGTGAGGTAACGCATCTATTGATCAGTTCTACTTAGTCATTCTACATAAAAATAGGTACATATTCAAATGATTGCTATATGCCATATATTTTATCATTTGTCAAAAATAGTTTTAAGAAACAAAATCATTACATTTTCTAACAGTGCATATAATTTTTACTTAAAATAGTGGATTTTCTCTCTATAGAGCATGAACATAGAGAAAATCTTTTGGATGGAGTTAAGTTTGCTTAGCACTGATAATTCTGTCATTTTCTATCAGACCTATAATATGTGGGAAATAAAATAACTTCTAATTCTTTAAAATCCATCCTTCAAAATGTTAATAATTATATAATTTATTTATGTACTTATTTATTTAACAATTATTTTATGATTGTGTAGACTGGAACAGAACTGTTTTAAGTTCTTAGATATAAAACAGTCAATAGAACAGAGAAAAAAATCTCTGTACTCTTAGAGTTCACATTCTGTATGCCTGGAATAATTGAAAGCAATGATACATTTAAAGAGTTTTGAATAGCATTTAGTATATATATTGGTAGATAGACTTGTTGAAATTTAATCTAGGTCTTAGACAAATATGTTTAAAGATACCTTCTGTTAAATCTGTCCCAATTGTACACTATAGCTTACCAAAATAACTGAAGACTTATCTGGAAAACTGTGATGCATAATTATTAAGTGTCAAAAAATGAATAATTCTGATAATGACAAGATGTACTAAAAAGAGAACTGTCATACTTTGTCTCTGAGAGCATAAATTGTTATAATGTCTGTGATGAGTAAAATAGAAATATGTCATACCTGGTTATTTTTCCACAAATTCTCCTTTAGGCATTAGTAAAATTGATACACATACCCAGAAGAACTTGTACAAGTATGATCATTGTAGAATTTTTAATCAACTGTGGAATGAGTAGCAGCAAACAGTTGTTTGGACAGATAAATCTGTTTTGCATGCTAAAATTTTAAATGCAGTGTTGTGTGTTTAGTAGACATAGAAGCTTTAGACTAGACCGTTATAGACTGTAAGATGCCATCAACACTAGTCAGGTCAAGTTGTAAGGGTAGCTAGAGCTAAAATGAGTGGAGGAAACTGACCAAGAGTACTTAGGAAAACTCAGTTTTGTCTGTAATGCTTTTAAATTATATTAGAATAAAGCAGGATGAAAAATAGAATGATTGAGGCTGATGGATTAATTTCAGCTTTGTTAATTTAAATCTTTACTTTTCTCAAACATTTCTAACAAAGTTACCATGAGTAGAAGTCCAGATGCAACATGTGTGAATATATGAAAAAGGAACTGCCCAGGTCAACCCATATCAGGCCCTGAAACTCACCCAAGAACTGTGATCATTTTATAACTTTTTATTGGACTCTGAACCCCAGGGATAAAAAATGCTTTGTGAAAATGAAAATTACCTAAGCCTCTATTACTCAGGTTCATGCTTTCATGGAATACATCTTTATGAGTTTGTCATTTTCCACCATTGTTTTGTGGGTGAGACTGTGGAAAGGATGGCTAGATTCTTAAAAATATATTTTTATTCTGCAATATTTCAAACCCTCACCAAAGATTAGAGTGCACAGAATAATAAAAAAATGTAATCTTACAGTGAAGCTTTACTGAATCCTAAGTTTTCTCCTACTTGTTATTACATGTATAATTTATGGCCCCTGTGAACCCTTTCCCAGGTTTGTAAAATTTTCACTTTCCTAAGGATTCTGATGAAAGTCCTTTCCTCCTGATAAGCAAATCTGCATGACAGACATTTTCCTTCTATTGGATTAGGAGATATAGAGTATCAAAACAATCAGAATCTTCCTCAGGCAATAGAATATTCTCATGTCGGGTATATGAAAAGTCAAAATTAAACTGAAAATTTTCTCACAGGAGCATGACAGTTAGACTTAAAGGATTTTTTTGCTATTATCTTCAGATAACTTTTGATAATAAGTTATGTGGGGTTGAACATCCTTAAGAAAGCATCTAATTTTAGTATCGATAAACTAATCACTTTTTTTTTTTTGTACCAGTGATGGAACTGAGGATCTCGGCTTACCAGACAGGTGCTAATCTCTTGTTATGTCAATAAACAAATATCATAAAACAGTTGTTATTCACTCTAGAGATGTAAAGGTAAAAGTGACCCACAGTACTAATGAGGAATTTGTAGTTTACTGAGGAAAACATGCCTTCGCAGGAGGATTACAACTTTGTAAAATACTGCAGGTTACACTGGGAAAGAATCAAGGCTATCTTTCTATCAACAAAGTAGTTATATGACAACTCGTTTTGAAGCCTCATCTTTTAAATCTCTAATTGAATTTATGACTTGTGCTTGCTAGGGTAGCTCATATACTGAATTTGTGATCACTCTTTCATATATTTGGATTTGTAGCTCATTATAAAACATTACATGATAGTAACAAGATACCAGACATAAACCATGTTCATTATCAAATTGCTTCAGTCACTTCTACAATAATTAGAGATACATACCCATAATTAATTTTTGATGTGGGCCTCCATAGATTTTCAAAATTTATAATTAGTAAAAATGTACAGAGAAATTTAATACTTTTACATGCTTTTATAGATAATTTTGCAAGTGCTTTTATGCACATTTTTATGCAAATGTTTTTGTAAAGAATCAGTTACTGTGACATTTCATACATCTATAATGCAGGCACAGTGACAATCTCATGATAATTATGGAAGACGACCATTAAAATTCAAAATCAAAAAAATTGATATACTTAGTGGCTCAAAAAAAATCTCATTTAACTAAAACATATTGTTTTAAAAATAATCAGCGCCACCCATAACAACTGGCACACATTTTCCTATAGACTTACTCAGTTTAATCAACTCCACAGACTTTCCAATGTAAATAAAATTTAGTTTTGGGATAAAGTTCTAATATTATATATGGAAAATGATCACAGGAGAAATGAAAAAATATGTGCGTTTTACAACCAAGTTCAGTTGATATATAATACCAACATTAAATTTATATGCCATCATTTAATCTGCTTACAAATTTGCACTCACTATTTTTATGTTGATTTATGTGCTTTACGTTTTCATAATAATAAATTCCATATAAATGTTCTTTATTTAACTACATGGGAAATTTTATGTGGCAGATATAGTATTGTGACTTGGCTCTTCCTTTCTGAGCTCAGTCATAAAATCTAGTTATTTGGAATTCTGTATGAAAATGTTCACCACTGAATTTTAGTCTAACATCATATTCAAAGTATATTATAAAGCTAGTCTTCAAAACAATGAAGACTTTCATAAAATATTAAATCAACTGACATTTTAATAGCTTCTATCAGATTTAGAATAAATGCATGGACTGTATTATCATTTTGAATCAATATTTTTCAATTTAATAGCTATTCCTTAATATGTGCAAGTGTGTATTCATTATGCTTTGACTGTTTTGCTTTTATGCACAACTTTGTAAATGTTTTTCTTAAGAAATGAAGCTATTAATGTGTTTGGAAGCATGTATTCTAAGACCTCTATCACCTTTTGATTTATTTTATTTTATTTTATTTTTATTTTAGCTTTCTTTCTTTCTTGGTGTGTGTGTGTGTGTGTGTGTATGTGTGTGTATGTCTTTTTGAGACAGGGTCTCACTGTGCAGTTCAGACTGGCTTTGGGCTCATTTTGTAGCTCAGATTGGTTTTGAACTTGCAAAAATCCTTCTGTCTCAGCCTACCAAGTTCTGGGATTACCGGAGTGTGCCACCATGCCTGGCACCTAGAGCTTTTATAGTTATTTCTTCATTTATTTCTGCACCTAGAGTGAATTTGGCTAAATAGTCACACAGAATTTCTCAATTGGTTGAATTCTATGGTTGAATTCAATTTCTCAATTGGTTGAATTCAGTATCTTTTCCTATATTAAAAATTAAGTATCATCTGAAACTAGTTTCCATAGCATTTTATAATATCAAAATATAGAGGTCAGTGATTCTGAATTTTCCCATCTGTAACTTTCACGAAGAAATATTTTAAACACTTAACCTCAGCTTTCAACTTGTTATTCATTCAGCTATTGAATCAAATGACTAACAAAATTTCAAGTCCCTTCCTGTATAAATCTAGGATTGTCTTTGAGTATCTTTGCTTGTGTGTAGGCACAGCTAGATAATTTTGTATGATTATAGTGAGGCAAAATAAAAATGCTTTTGACCTACACTGAATATGATTTGAGTAGTAAAATGAGATTCTTTTCTTCTCCCACCAAAATTGAGTGACATTTTGTAAGAAAATTCAACTGGGAGTAGCTGGAGGGAAAAACTACCCAACATATCAAATTAATGAAGAGGGCAGTAAAAGAAAGTGAAGCAGCTGAAAACCGTGGGTGTATGCACACTATTTCCTCTATTTCTCTACAATGCTTTACACTGTGCCTGGATATGGCCGATGCCTAATTAAACCTTTCTTATTAAGTCTGCTTTACTTAAATAAATTTCATTTTTATAGGAATAACCTCCAGAAGTGACCCAGGGTAGAACTCACTCTCCTTACATCTAAGTCCTGTCATGCAGTACAGGACTTAGAGCAAAACTGGAGAGTCCACGTAATATAAGTATACTAGGAAGAATGCAAAAATCAAACTTAGCTATGTGAAGTGCTTTTTTGAGGGGGTGGTATAGTACTGCTTCCAAATCAAGCCTTCCTGGAACTGTATAATTGCACAGAATGATCACTCTGCACCTTTCACCACTGTAAAAAATGGATTATTTTTCTGCAGTGCTAAAGGTTTATGTGCCAACTTCTTTATTTCCTGATGTAAAATCTGATGCATCTTAAACTTGATTTTTGTAATTCACTGAACTTAACTTTGTCTGCTTAATTAGATACCAACCAATAATACAAAGTATAAAATTTCTATGTCGTTCAAGTATTTTATGTCAGATTCTTAAACGATTGCCATGATAGGAATAGAGACATTTAATATAATTTTGGAAAAGTATCAGAACAAAGTGAAGATTTTGTGTTTCTGTCATACTTTTACTATCATCTAGCTGAGCAATATTGATTGTTGCAAGTTTCAAGGAGTAAACAACTATTCAATTTATTTGCCAGGAATATATAAGAGCTTAAAGTAAACAAAGGTTTATTTATTTATCTTTTATTTTAAAGAGGAAAAGACAGTTTCAAAACAGATTAGTAGAACAGTTACGATAGTTGTTGTCTCCCTAGTATTTATTCAGAGTACAGGATATATGCATGATATCTTGTCTAAATAATAGCACAGAACAGTCTTTTCAAAGAACAAATAGAAGCCAGCTGTATAATTATCTTAACTATCGTGTGTGTGTGTGTGTGTGTGTGTGTGTTATTTTTCCCTTTCTTACTTTCCTGTTTCCTTGCTTTCCCCATCACAGTTTGTCTTTTAATTTTGAATAGTTTCTTCCAAGTTCAAAATATTTGTTGTACATTCAGGATCCTATTTACTTGTTCTGTTTTTCACATTAGTGAAACAATATGATTTTTACACACATGGGTCTGATTAATTTTATTTATGAGTATAGTCTCGAGGTGCATTCATTTATATATAAAAGTCAACACAGGTTTGTTATTTCTCATGAAAACTTGCCATTTTCTCCCTCTAAAATATAAATATTTTGTGTAGGGTCTTTACTATCCCTCTAGTTTTATTTTAAATATAAGTAGTAAAGAATGAATTTTGAATGCTAGAAAAAGTATTCATTTATAAAACAAGTCTAAGAATGGTATGTTGGGAATCTGTTGGAGTCAGGGTTTGCAAGGAAACCAATTTAAGTTATTTTATAATAGTCACTCAAATAGTCAAACATAAAAAAATGCAGGAAATCTGTCTATATGAGTCCAGCTCATAATATTTCTACTTTTTTGACCCATACACTGACACTTTATTACAGAAAATAATTTAAAATACTGTTATATTACATAAATTTGGAAAATGACTCTCAAAACAAAATCCACAGGAATACTTTCTTGATATATAGATTGCCTACAAGGATAATACAGTTGCTATTAGACTTTTATTGTTGGTGTCCTCTGGTTTATCATTTGATATAATTTTATCACATTCCCTATTTCTTTTTAAAAATGTCACAAATGCAAATGATATATTGGAAGATGTGGACAACTATTTCATTGTTGTTATTGTGCTCTGATATATGCTGCATAGAAAACTGAAGGATGTATATTTTATATTGATATCTTGCTATCAGTGATCAATTGATCTTTATCATCTTAAATATACAATATGCTATATAAATCAGAGTACATTTTGATTTTAATTGAAATAAAAAGCAATAGCTGGACATAGCGCTTGCACTAATATGTTCCTTATCATTTTACCATATTTATCTCAATTTACTGACATTCTGGCCATTCAAAACCACTTTTTGATCATCTAGAACTTTTGTATGTTTTATCATGATTTTGAATTTTTCTATAACTTTGTTATTTTTTCTTTTAATATAATTATTTTTAACATTATCCACTACCAACTGTTTTAGAGAGGACAACAGGTTTTTTTTATTATGTTCAGAATTATGTTCACCCAAAATGTAACCTTAACCTTCAGTACCTCAAACTATTAATGCATTTGATGATACTGTTTTTAAGAAGAAATTGTAAGCTAAAATAAAGTCATTTGGATGAGTTCTAATCTAATATGATTATTGTCCTTTTATAAAAGGAAATTAAGATAT